>JAEMWC010000466.1:0-90000 GCA_016490735.1 Pachyseris speciosa
AATTGTTTTGATTGCCATATAATATTAGATTAGATTAAACAGCACCATAAAAATTTTCTCTTGATTGTTTTTCATTCGGCTTGTCGACATAACAGAAAGGAATAAGTTTTTTTGGTTGCTTCAATGTATTTCTTCTTGTCTATTCCAAGTTCTTGTGCAATCAAGTTCCTTTTCTCTTGAATGGGAAATCATAAAGGGCAGAAGTGACTGCAATTGAGTCTGATTGATTTTGGGCATCCATAGAATGACTGTGTGAGATATATGATGACCAGTTCTTGTGTCTCCCCTGAATGAAATAGCTGATTATTTGATCTTGTTTCTTGTCAGTCACGAAATCATCAAAAACAACCAATCGCTGCAAATTTGTGTCTTTTATTTGTTCAACTGGCAATATCTCTTTTGACTGCAAACCAAGGCAGGATATCCAATGTGACTGCTTATTTCATCCATTACTTTCCGAAGATATTTGTACTTGTCTTGATCCAAATTTTTTGCAAATAAATGTATCTGATCATAATAGACCAACGTTCCATAATCAGATGCATGAACAATGTTGTCTTTCCAGATCCAGATTACCAGCCAGCAGCATCCTGAAAGTGTCTTTTGGCATATACGGATACAACTGTCTGAATGAATTCTTTAAACCCTGAATATCATAATTAGGGATTTCCATATGATAATAGTTTTAGATTAGTCTAACACAATTGTATATGGATATAGAACGAATGAAAAGGCTTCTTAAAAGTGGAATTGAAGCCGGAAATAAAACAAGAGAAGTTCGTGATGTTATCAAGACTTATGAATACAGAAAACAGGATGCATATGATACAACATCAGAATTGCTGAAACCCTCTATTGATGTCCAGAAGAGTGTGAAAGAAGTGTCGACGAAAAACAGGATGAAGTTATTAAACAGTTGAAAAAGAATCAACAGGCTTTCACAAGGACTTGATGATGTTATTAAGCTAATAACAGAGCAATTACAATGGGAACGGAACTTTCCTTTAACAATTGAAGCACCTGAAAAAAAGAGGACTGATACCCAACATATTATCGAGTCGATAATATTTCGATAGAGATGATAGAATCATATTAATGAAATCACAATCTTTTTGAAACCATACCGAATTAACTCAAGTCGCCCCACAAAAACTTTTGAAAGAAAGGGAGAAAGCTGCAGAAAAAGCCAAGGATATGGGAAGAAGAAAAAAAAAAATCATTCACTCCAGAAGAAAATGAATCTCATAAAGAGAATACAAACTTTGAAGAAATATAGAGATACGATTTCAGATGTATTAGCTTCTTACAAATACAAAACAGGGAAAGGAATGGGTTCAAGGGATGCATTTTTGGGTGACATGCTTTCAAGACTACAGTTACTTGTGGATCTATTTCAGCCGGCAACAACAGCAAAAATGTTCAAAATGAATTCACAAAAATATTGCATACATTGAACAGACTGGGAATCCTGAAAACCGGTGAGTTAATAAAATAATGATGAAATATCTAATGTAAAAGTATATGACAGAAATTTCATTACGATTCAACAGTAAAAACAGAGACAAAATTGGTGTCAGCAAGAGTCATGATTTTGAAAAAAGATTCAATACACCTCTTAAATTAACGAATGATTTAAAATATGAAATGGCTGTGAATGTCATCAATATGACATACAGTTGGTACAATATCAGAGATATTTTTGGGAATAATCAAATGAAATACAGCTATGACAAAGGTGTAAACTGGGAACAATAACATTCGTTAACGGATGTATTCATACGACGATATCAATAGTTACATTCATGAGTATATGAGAAAAAATAACCATGTACTGAATCCATCTGAAACAGACAAATCAAAATTCAAGTATGGTATTAACATGTATTTCGTTTTGTCAACATATCGCATTTTGATTGAACTCAATGAAAATTATCGTGTGGATCTGAGGAATCTTGATTTCAGAAAACTTATCGGTTTCGATTCAAAATTAGTTCCAGCCACAGAATATGGAACAAATCTACCTGATATTACAAGAGGAGTAGATGAAATTTATATCAATTGTGATTTGGTGACAGATAGCATTGTTGATGGAAATAGCACAAATACAATCGCTGTTATTCCTGTCACAGATCTCGTTAGAAGTTTACCTTTCACTTACAAACCTCGTTTTCTTTCATGGAATCCAGTCTCAACACATAATATCAGCTCAATACGCTTTTATGTCACAGACTCTTCTAGAGCTCCAGTCGATTTAAATGGGAATAGATTGGTATATTGAGTTGTTCTTGAGAAGTGTGGAATTATAAAACCTAATAGTATATGAAACGGTTTGAGTTTAAAAAATGAACAACATGGTGAAGGTATTGTGACTGATATGATCAAAACAGCTGGAAAAAAAGCAGCCACAACAATTGGTGAACATGCTGGCAAAAAAAGCTGGTGACAAAATCATAGAACTTTTGAAAAGAGAAAGAGTGGAACTGAGAGTGTGAGCCAGACTGGTGGTTTAATCAAAAGAAAGAGAGGCCGACCGCGTAAAATAAATAACTTTTATCTAACACAATAATATATGTCAAACTATCGTGACTCAAAATATATCGAAAGATATGAAGATGTAGTGTTCGAACTAGAGACAGCACTTAATACTGTAGTAGCAAACAATGCTCATCAGAGTAAAACAGGTTACCGTTTCATTGTTGATAACAGTGGAGAGACTACACCATTTGACTGGTATAATGCCCGTTTTAATGTCGATTTCATTGTAAAGAAGCTTGCAGATGGAGCTGACATTGCTGCAGGAGATCGAAATGGTATTGTTAATTCAGTTCACGCTCTTATTAACACCATTAATGTGAAAATGAATGGTCTTGATGTTTATGAGTGCAGAGATGCCAACCAAGCCACAAATATTAAGTCATTGCTTGAGTATTCACAGGGTTATGCTGTAAGTCAGGGAACCAATGAGTTCTTCTATCTTGACGACAAAAGACAAGCTGATGATAGAGTTGCCCAGGTGGCTACTTATAACAAAGGTTTCGCAGCTCGTAAAGCACTGTTGAATGGTGCAGCCGGTAAAGTAAATGCAGAGCTTGCATTGAACAGATACGGTTTTTTCAAGAGCTTTTGGGATGAACTTATGCCTAACTCAAAAGTAGAGATGAAATTGACACTTGAGAGTGATGCCAATTTGATTTGGCAAGCTGCCGATGATTGCCGTGTGGTACTAACTAAATTCCAGCTAATAGTTCCTCGCATTGTTTTTAATTCTGCGGGAAAGTCCTTATACATGAGCAAGTATCTTGACAACAGAAAGTGGACTTACATGAGAGAAATGATTGAGAGAGGCAATTCAACAAGACAACAGACAGCCAATTTCCGTATTTCCACAGGAATAAACAAACCCAGGCATGTTTTTGTATTCATCATCAATGATGCAAGTGATGCATCTCAGACAGCCAATAAATTTCTCTATAACACATTCTCAGTTGCAAATAACCAAACTTTGACTGATTGTTATCTTGAAGTTGGCAATGGAAGTGATTATCCAGAGGTACATTATAAACCCTCAACAGAACCAACAAGAGTATTTAGAGATGTTTTAAAATATGTTCATGCGTTAATGATTTCAGTGATAGTACCCTTCTCACAGAGGAAACTTCGGTACAATATTCCCTTTCATTTATTTGATTTGACAAAACAGAAACAGGATATTAAAGATGGAATGACAAAACTGACTTTCAAATACACTTTGAGTGCTGCAACAAATGCTGATTACAGTGTGTATGCACTGGTCCTCTATGAGCAGGATATTGAGATGAGAAAGACTGATGGAAAATTAATTCTTAGATCAATGTAAATTAAATAAATTAAATGATTGTTTGTATTAAATACAATTTAGTATAAACATATATTATATGACTACTTATCATCCTCATGGAGTAAGACTTTCAAACAGTCAGAAGCAAAGGCTTGCAAAAGCTATACAAACAAATTCACCGGTAACATTGAGACTCGCACATGGAGATCTCACTGGAGGTGATCAAATGATGTTGACAAAAACACAGATAAAAAAATTAGCCAAATCACAGAGAAATGGAACAGGTGCTGATGTAAAGATATCCAAAGCACAGATCAGAAAATCAGTCCAAGAAGGAGGTTCTCTTTGGTCCAGTCTTTTTTCACTTGGAACAAGACTATTGCCTTATGCAGGTAAAGCAGTAGCTAAAGCGGCTCCAGCATTGGCTACAGGTGCTCTTTCTTCATTAGCAAGTCTCGGCATTGATAAACTATTTGGAAAGAAACAAAAAGGAGGATTTCTTATTCCTAATGCCAATTTATCCCAATTATTGAATGTAGGAAATTTATTGAATACGAGACAGATGGCTGATGTTATCCAAAAAATGCAGTATGGTGGAGACGTTGTTATAAAACCAACAAAAGCGCAGACTGGAAAGGGTATTGGAACAATACTCGCCAGCATTGGAATTCCTTTGGCTATAGAAGCAATCAGAAAATTAACTGGAAAAGGTTTGCATGTTGAAAGCAGCCGTCCAAGACGGTCAATACCTGTTCATGTTCCAGATGACATTGTACCCAGAAAGAAAGGTGGGAAACATGCTATGATTCCATGGCAATCACCTCCTGTTTTTGGTACATGGAATAACCCAATCGGTTATGGAATGAAAAAAAAAACCAAAGGAAAAGGACTTCTACTAGGCAAAAACAGTCCATTCAATTCAATCCCCATACTAGGAACCATTTTGTAAACAAACCCTTATCCAACTTTGATTTAATCAATTGGGTTAAACAACTTGGAATAAAACATTTTAGAGGAGTATTTTCAAGAGACAATCTTCCTAGACAAATAAAAAAGAATGAATGTGGGATAGTCAATCTTGATTCCAAAATTGGACCTGGTACTCACTGGGTATGTTATCGAATTGGTGATAGATACTGTGAATACTTTGACTCATTTGGTTTAATGATGCCAACAGAAGTACAGAAATACATGGCTACAAGTGGAAAACAACTTGAATACTCTGGAGATGAGATACAAGAAAGAGATTCAGTCTTGTGTGGATATTGGTGTTTGTACTATTTATTGGAAAGACAGAAAGGGACCCCCATATTGAAAGTCATTCATAATGCAAAATTCAATCCCACAGACACAAGAGTCAATCATAGATTCATAATCAATTATTTCAAAAATATGTAATGTATATGTATGTCTGTTAAGTTAAACAAAAACAGTGGGATAATAAAAGTCGGCAAATATTACGCGTGCTATAATGAGAAAGAATACTTTGATCCATCAGGACAGGAGATACCTACTCAAATGGAGAAAAAGAATTGTTTCAATGAATCAATGAGTATTAGAGATCCGTTATTGAGTAAACAATGGTGTTTGTACTACCTTTTAGAACGTCAGAAAGGTACTATGATATTAACAATATTATTTGATGATGAAAGATTTAATAAATTTCTATCTAACATAAAAGTATGATAGAATTCGAAATAATTGATGATGTTAATATATTTGTTATAATAGTTGTCAACAGATTGATTGGTTTACGAGTTGTAATCAAATGCACTTTGGATAATATAACAGTATTCTATGACAAACTTAGTGGAAATGTATGTCGATTTAACTACTAGACAAAGAAAGAAGATCAAGAAAGCTAATGGAAAGCTATTTTATCCAACTTAATATATATGAGATCATATTGTGTGAAACAGAAGAAAGTCACTGAATGTGTGCCAGGAAGTGAAAGATATCAGAAGACTAAAAATGGTCGAACTGTGATGAAATGTACTTGTGCTGAATGTGGAATCACAAAAACTAAATTTGTCAGAAATCGGGGAAACTGAATAGCCCGTCTGAAGGGGCGGGCATACTAGATTCAGCCGCAGATATGGCGCTAACAGGATTCTTAGAACATGGAGTCCCTTATTTAGCAAAGAAAGGTGTAGAAATGGGAAGATATTATGCATCAGAAGCAATGAGAAATCCAAAGCTGCAAAAGAAATTAATTGACAAAGGACTTTCCCTCGCAAAACCTGCAATCACAAAGGTTGGGTCAGAAGCTTTGAAACAACTCTCAACAAAAGTGAGACCAAATATTCGTTACAAAACAGATATCAAAGGATTAGATTATGGCGGTGCTATTGACATTCATAAGGTTATTGGCAAGCTTCCTAAACCGAAAAGTGGATGGACACCCGGAAAGTATAAATACATGGGACCTTATAATCCCTCGATAAACAGTTAGAGTATGATAAAAACACAGGTGAGGTCTTGAAATGGAATGTACAACCTTATAACAAAGTGGATGAAATAGCAGCTTATCATGATATTTGTTATGACATGGGAAAAAATAAAGGTGAATGTGATAGAACAATGGTCGAGTCACTAGATCAAATACCATATGGTGAGTTGCCAAAATGGGGTCAAACAGCCAGATTCTTAATTGATAAAAAACAGAAACTTGGTCTTGGTGTTTCAAAAAACGGAAAAAGCCGTCGAGTGAAGAAAACTGGCAAGAAAAACTAGCTGATGAATTACATGCACCCATAAAACGAAATTTCACTCGGCGGCGTGTGATTGTAAATAAAATTGATGAAATATGGGCAAGTGATCTAGTTGAAATGCAACAGTTCAGTAAATGGAATAAAGGTTATCGATATCTTCTTATGGTTATTGATGTCTTCAGCAAATATGGTTGGATTGTCCCATTGAAGGATAAGAAAGGTGAATCTGTCACTGAAGCATTCAAAACAATATTCAAGGAAGGCAGAAAACCACAGTATTTATGGGTCGACAAGGGAAAAGAGTTTTACAACAAACACTTGAAGGACTTGTTAGAGAAACATAGTGTACAGATGTACTCAACTGAGAATGAAGAGAAGTCATCAGTAGTTGAAAGATGGAATAGGACAATCAAGTCCAAAATGTGGAAGCAGTTCACTGTTCAAGGTAATACACAGTATTTAGACATGTTACCAAAATTAGTGAAACAGTATAATAATACCAAACATTCAAGCACAAAGATGACACCTACAGAGGCTAGTAAAAAGAGGAATGAAGGAACTGTTTACTTCAATTTATATGGTGATATGAAAACATCAAAACAGAAACTAAAATTTAAAATAGGTGATAAGGTCCGAATATCCAAGTATAAACGGATTGTGTTCGACAAGGGCTATACGCCAAATTGGACTGAAGAAGTGTTTACAGTTGATAAGATCCAGTACACTAATCCAATCACTTACAAACTAAAAGATCACAACGATGAAGAAATTGAAGGGAGTTTTTATGAACCTGAGTTATTAAAGGCTAAACAGGATGTATTCCGTATTGATAAAGTCATTCGCAGAGATTACAAGAAGAAACAAGCTTTGGTGAAGTGGAAGGGATATAGTGATGACTTCAACAGTTGGATACCGTTCAAGGATTTAAAGAAAATTATCTAACATACATGTATGCAAAAATATTCCTACGTTAATAAAGAATTGGATGTTTCAATAGATTGTTATCTTGATGATAAAAACGATATATGGTTCAGAGGAAGAGACATTGCTATTATTCTCGACTATAAAAATCCACAAAAGGCAATCAAGGATCATGTTTTATCTGATGATAGAATCCTAAGAGACCACAAAATAAGCATAAATTCACGATGTAACAAAACGTTACCTCGTGCTGAGGCCACTGATTCACGATGTAACGAAACGGTCCCTCGTGCTGAGACCATTGAAAAAACTTTCAAATGTTTTTTTATAAATGAATCAGGATTTTATTCACTAATACTGTCCTCTAAAAAACAGGAAGCAGTAAAATTCAAACATTGGGTTACATCAAAAGTATTACCATCAATCAGAAAACAGGGATATTACAAACAGTTCAATGACAGAAGTAATAACATGCTGATGATTGGAAGTGAAAATGATCTGCACTGCAAGATTGTTTCATTCATCAGAAAGAAATATGAAGACGCATTAATGATAGCCGGTTTAGGTGAAAATCAAATAAGCTCAAATATGAGAATCAGAAGTTATAACAAAGGATATATGTCTGGACAATGCGATTTGATGTTAATGAATCCCACCAGAAAATACAATGCTCTTTGTCTTGAATTCAAAAGTCCCACTGGTGTATACCAAGTGTCGGAAAAACAAACAAATATGAAGCAAATGTATGAGAAAAACAAGTGCAAATACATTATGAGCAATTGTTTTGAAGATTTAATTTTTGAAATAACCAAACACATGGAAGAAAGCAAATTGTATTTATCACGTATAAGAAAAGACTAACTTTTATCTAACCTATATATGTGAGAGAGGTCAGTATTATACTGTATTTGCTATTTTGGTAGCCAAGAATATTTTTATTCCTGGCTATTTATTTTGTGATGGCCATAAGCATAACTGTTGATTCCGTCTTTTGATAAATATCTTTTGTCATCGAAGCAGCTGAGTGATACTTTGTTGATTTCATAGCTTCCTAATTGATGGTTTTCACTTCTGATTGTTTTCATTTGATGATACATTTGTTTGTCATTGAATAGAGTGTCTTTATAATTTTCATGCTTGATTTCATTTTTGATTGTGTTCTTTTTGATTCCTTTTGCTGTTTTTCCTCCTTTCTGATCATCTTTAATATAGCTATACATCTTTGATCTCAGCCCTACGAATTCACATATTGGGACTCCAGCAGCCTCATCTTTCATCTTACCAATCACTTTCTTATTGGTCTTATCGGAGAATGGCGAGCTTTCAGGATAGTCACTGTTATCGAATTTATCTTTATCATTCCAGAAATCCCTGTAGACATCTTCAGCTTCAATTTCATATGTCAAACTGTCCGTGTCAGTGAAGAGCAGCTTAGCCTTATTACCGTACTTTTGTTTAATGTAGTTGTAATGGAAATCATACATAAGCGTCTTACTGAGATCAAGAATACACATTCCTACATATGCCGGCCTGTTTAGAGTTAGTGTTTCTTTTATCTTATGCACTGCTACTAGATTTTCATTGAATATCTTACTGCTAACATAAGTGGGTTTACTGGCTAATTTCAATAGCTTCTTCTCATCAGTCACCAATCTGACATCTACTCTCTTTCTGAGATTTTCCATAGTTTTGCCGAATACTGAGTTATTCATCAACTTGAAGAAATCTTTCTCAAAAGCATTCTTGGCATTAGTTCTTTTCTGTGTATTGAAATCAATGTACTGTCTCAGCCAAGGTGATTGTTTGAACTCTAGCACTCTGTGGATTTTTGTTACCTTTAAACCTAAGTCTGTGTATAATTGGAGGTTCCTGTAATGCAGAACATACTTCTCTTTGTTGCTTAATGTTGGCATCAGTTTATGTACCAAACCAGTCGATATATTGTATTTCTCTGCTATGTCTTTACAGTAATCTGAAAGCATGTCTCCAGTTACTTTCACCTTCTCTGGTCCAAGCGGGTAATCATTATGCAGATCATGCAACTCCTGGGGGTATTCCAGATCAACTTCCAGAATCAAACCCTTATTGCTGTCTTCTTTGTATTTAGCCAGGTTGAGATTATTTAATTTATTCTCAGTCATCCATCTGAATCCGCCTGTTGGAAGGTATTGACTCATTGCCCAACCGTATAGATTATTAGCATCAAGATACATAATGTACTTTGAGGGCGCCTTCTCATCATACTTCTTCATGTATTTATTATTAGCTTTACCGTAACGATTTGCAATATAGCTGATACCACCTCGCATACCCTTCTCAATGAACTGAAACATATCAATGTCAGTCATCAATTCCAGTTTGATATCAGTCATCTTTAACATTGCATCCCATGATAAACCAGGAGATGTGAAATAGTGACACGGATCCAGTTTGTAGTACTCGAGGCATGTTTTTCTGAAGTTCTCAAATACATCAGCCAACAGGAGTACATCTGTTTTAAGGTACAGATCGTGATAATCTCCCATGTTTTTCAAAGAGAATGTTTCCCACACTGTCTGAGCATGTGTATAGTCTTCATCTGATATATGCGTATCACTCAGTATGCTATAGAATTCTTCTTTTGAGGGCAGCTTCTGATTGAATTTATCAAAACTGTCCATGTAGTCGTATGGATAAACACCTTTCTGTGCTATCAGATTAAGATCCTTTCCCTTGAACTCTTGTGAGGTGAATTTTAAGGCTTCTTTTGGTAGATTGCCTACAAGTTTTTCCAAACTGGAGCTCATGAACTGGAAACTATCAAGAAAGGTCAAGTGATTGCCAAGCATGAAAGCCATATACTTCTCCATGTTATTTGGGATAGCATTGATGTTCATTTGGCAGTTTTCACCTTTTTTATTTGTGAAGGTGTATTTCTTGACAATGGCTCCAATCTCCTGCATAATAAAATGACTATCATAACCTCTTAGATTGTGAAATATAACAGGTATCTTCACTTCTTCTGGATTGACTCTAAGTTTCAGGTTACATTCTTGATGAGCTGATCCTCTATACTGGCCAGTAATGTGACAGTGATCTCGTACTCTGATATCCTTTTCAGTGTATTTTTTATCACAAATGTGACATTCTTTGGCTTTTTGGAATTTCTCTTCATCATCCTCAGTCATTTTCAATGGTTTATTGAATTCTTTAACAATCTTCTTGCAATATTTAACTTCCTCTAACATAGCTTCCATGAATTTGTATACAGCCTTTTCACCCCTGTATATTTGTATTGGCTTGCTGTATTTATCATCATAACAACAAACAACCTTGTAACCATATCCACAATCAGTATGCTTCTGATAGGCTTCAGTGTATGATTTATCATTGTTGGGTTGGCAACCGTGTATTTTCTCAGTTAAAGCCTCAAAATCAGCATAGATTACAAATGGTACTTGCTGTTGTTTATGGAAGTTGATGAATTTTAGAATATTATTGTCTTTGTTTGGCATCTTTATTGCTTGTGTGCCATTAACCAGTATGCAGTTGTCCACATGATCATTCAAGACTCTTTCTGAGCTGAAACATTGTAGACAGTGCATGCAAAAGTGTTTTCTTTCATTGTGCTTTGTTTTGTTGCGCATGAATCTGTTGAAATCTTTGATTAAAACGTAGTGTTTGTTTTCATTTTCTGTAATCAATAGAAGATTCAAACAGTCTTCATACTTTTCTTTTGAAACGTAAATTGGATATGGTTGTTTGTTTTCATAACCAAATACATTGATGTTGATCTCATTTTGTTTTTCTATCTTGTTATACTGTTTAGTTGTGACTGGAAATTCAACCCCCGAATAATCTAACGTATTAATATGTTGTCTATCAGATTTTTTTATTCTCTGAGGGTTCTTCTCTTGTGGATTCAAGTGCCTGATATGACACCATCTGAAACATTCATTGTCATCATTCTTTATGTTAATCAATCCCTTCATTGCATTCATTAATTCTGGGGTAGTTTGATATATGATGAGCCTTTCATTGGCTGATATATTACAACATTTAGAAAATGCTTGTCGACTGATTCCACAACCCAGCCAGATCCTTCTGAAATCCAAACTGCAATCTTATTTAATATATTTTGTTTTGACGCTTGAAGTGATTCACTGATCTGGAGATTATTTATAATTGTTTGAGGTGGACTGTTGAAAAAGGCTGTTTTATGTATTATTTCACCATCAGACATTTTTCTGAATGTTACCTTTAGTGTTTCAACGAATTTCAGTCCTTTCATTGATTTTAGTAAACTTACAAGACGGTACGCTACAGCCTTTCTTGTGTTTTGCAGTTGTAATAGCGGGTCTTTGTAATTTTTGATATCTATTTGAAATGATTTGGTGTATCCTTTGAGAGCTTTATCTGTTTGCTCTATCTTAGTCCTTGGTTCTGGTATTGGGGCTAGTTTTTTAGTTCTTGGTGCTGGTACTGGTCTATCTCTGAATTGTGGTGGTGGAAGAATTATGTTGTCTTCATAATCTTTAACCATCTGCTTCACACCCTTGCGACGAGGTGCTGGAATTGGCTTCTGCTTTTTGATGTTATCAGCGAGACTAACTAATCGCCTCATCTCGCCAACATCCATACGGCCTAATCTTTTCAATAATTCTTTGAAAATACTATTTCTATTTTCCATGTCTATACTATTAGGATATATAATTTTTTGACTCGGATCATTTACCATCTGGCTACCTGACCTGATTTGAGAGGGCTTTTCCAAGGCCCGGAGATTTCTTTCTTCATTCTCCATAATAACCTAAAGCGACATTTCTTTAAGTGTTTTTTATATCATAAAGTACTTAAATAGATGACCTTGACCTTGGGAATTTTGGTGACCTTGACCTTGGCAAAAAGTGTGCTGGATCACGTGACCTTAACCTTGGCAAAAAAGTGTGCTGTTTTGAAAAATTGCACACTTTTATGGAAAATGTGCTAGATCACCCATGTACTATACTACTGTAATAGGTGGAGTGATTCAATACCACCTCCGCGCAGTACCCCTCCTCGCTTCGCTTGTCGCAGATACTGCACTCTGGTTGTATTGAATCACTCCACCTATTACTACTCAAAGGCAAGCCACCCAATCAAGACAACAGGAAACAACCCAAACAAAAGAAACAAACCAAGAATAAAAAACAACCAAACACCAGGGGTCACCCTTTTAGAGAGAGGGGGGGTGTGGGGGTAAGATGGATGACCTGAAGTGCTATAATGTGAGGCAGGCACTATTTGGAGAAATAGACAAGTGGTTGGGAAGGGATTTTGGGGATTTATTTGACAAATTATCAATGCGTCATGTGAGTGATTTGTTGCAGCATGACATGTCTCCTTGGCAGTATATAATGAAAACAGGGAGAACCAATTTTATTGATGAATGTTTTCTTTTAAGCCAAAAAGTTTATCTTTTCCTTCCACCTGAAGAAAAGAAGTTTATGAAACAATGGCTGACCAATGAGGGATTCTATGATACAGTCTGTTGAAACAAAAAAGGTGCCAAAAATATGGATGCCCACAGTTGGTCAAAATACCACACCATAAGATGCAAGTTGATCCTGAGAATCAACAGATGGCTCAAAAAGTTGGACAACAAAAACCTTCCCAAGGAGTTCACGCCAATGTTGGTTGTGCGTTCTTTGTTGCAGAAGGATGAATCCCCCTGGTGGTTCATTAAGAACACAAAAAGCATTCACAGCATTTGTGTTGATTTTACTTGCAAAACCTTTAAACTTCTCAAACCCCCGAAAGGAAGTATATAAAACGTTGGTTGCTCAACGAAAAATTTTGGGAAGTCAATTAAAGATTTGCGCTATATATTAATGGATCTGACGGAGCAGATTCGTACCCTCCTGCCCGAGTTGAGGGAGAAAATCCGTCACTACCATACCCAAAATCAACTCAATGAGTGGAATAAAATGGGTTGGGGTTGGATGCATGAAGAACTGTTGGTTGCCTTTTACGGTTCATGTTTCCAATTTTTTTCGTCAATGTGCGGGCTTTTAAACAATAATACCCCCTCATAAATGGATCTGCAGACAAGGATCAACCAACTCCCACTTGAGTTGAGAGAGAAAATTTATTTTGAGACAGTCAAAGAAATTATAGCCCAGAGGAAAAAAATGGAGTGGGATAAAGTACACAAGGCCTTTAACCCATTGACTACCGCAGGTTTTTACATTTTCGGAGTGATTTTCCACATATAAACGATGAATAGCAATTCGTGACTCTTTATTTGAACTACCAGGGAAAAGTGGTGCTGTCCTAAGCCACTGGAGGCTCAAGGTTTCTGAAAACGTCATTTTGACGTAGCTATTTTTTATCCGTGAAGCGACAACAATGGCCCAAGTTCGGTTTGCTTGCAATTTCTGCTAAATTTACAGCCATTTTTCATCTTTAGCGGCTGCCTGATGAGCATCATTAAGCATGACGGTAGCTAAGAGTCCACTTTCTCAAAGAATCGAGCAAGGTGATGTACTTTGTTGTTGAATTTGGCTTGTTACTCGACGAACTGGGAATTTGCCGGTCGAACACTTAGTACCTTTGGGACTCGACTATTGATGAATTTCTCGACCTACCGCCACATATTTTGGAATTTCTGTGTACTGAAGATGACCACGAGCAGGAAATTTTGGCGGTAGGTCGGAGTGGCTGTAGACTTAGTTTATATGTGAAAGAATTGGGGGAAGGAACGGGCGCTGTCAAAAATTCTCGTTAGTTCCCAGCATGCAATGCGCTCAAGATGTTGAAAATGTCGGGAAGGCCCGAATGCACTGGAACAAAAGACTGTATCTACGCTCGGGAGAAGAATATGAACAAAAAAAGTCATTTCTAAGCTAGAAAAAGGACTGAATTTCGTTATGATGGTTGAATTTTGGTTTTTCGACGATGATTTCCCTAAAAAACATGAAGGCAAAAAGGGGCATTTTTGTTGTTTCTCTTTGACGTTAAAAACGGCCAGTTTCGTTCTTGTCCAAACTCAAAAGGCCATATTTGGTAAAAATCGCTACGTTTCTTGCATTTATTGGATATCCAAATTTAAAGGGCATTCCATTTCGTGCTCACAACTAAACAGTTAAGGCAATATTCGTGCGATTGAGAAAGTTGCAATGTTTTGAAGCACGGGAGTTTTTTACGGCCGGCACGGGTGCCAACGGGTTAAAGTTCATGATTTATTTTATTGTTTAAAGGTTAAACAAGAGTATCTATCTCTTTACGGGGAAAGTGACACAGAAAGCAACATAGGAGAAAAAAAACCCATTTGGTTATTTTATTTTAAATTCAGATGGGTTTCACATAGATGAATGGAAAGTATGGCCAAAAGGAGGTTTATTATTGAAAAGAGTTCAATGCAAATGCAGACGCAAATGGAAAATGAAATGTCACCCTTTTGAACAATAGCACCCAAGGTATATGAACCTCTTGGAAAGTGTCAACCAACTCCCACCAGAGTTGAGGGAAAAATCCTCAAGGAGACAATTGCTGCGAAAATTCAGGACAAAAAAAGAGCAGGCTGGGATGAAGTAGACAGAGATTTCTTCTTGTTTTTTGAAGATGCTCCTTTTTGCCCCATTGACAATTGTTAAACCCTTGTCACCAGCTGTGGGAAATGTTTGTTTTGCCACCGCAATGGGTGCTGTTGGGCTTGTCGGTTGAAAAACAGGCACCACAAGTTGTGTCAGTGGTATGAGATGGAGGATATTAAAGAAAAGTGGGTCATAGATAACGTGTACCCATGGTTGCCACATTTCTGTTCGCATTGTCTGGGGTCGTGGTGTCCCTTGCAAGTGAACTATGAAGACACAAGAAAACCCTTGAGGAAGTGGTTGCAGAGGAGTTCCTCCGAGTTGTCCTTGAACTCTGAGAGCGGGAATCTAATTAAACTCCCAGACCAAGTTTCTCTTTCACATTAAACCCTTGAGGAAGAAGTCGTAGAAGAATTCCGGCGGGTTGTAATTGAACTTTCAAGAGAAAGATTAGAAACCCTAATTTGATACTCCCAAACCAAGGTTCTCTTTCACATTAATCGTTTTTTTTTTTTCAGGCCAACGCATGTCCCCATTGTCTCTTTCCCCGCGGAATCGTGTCAAGCGCCTTGACCATTTTTCGGTCAGCAACATGCTTGCATTTTTTATCGTTCTCCACGTACTTCTTTGCGCGAAAATCACAACTGCTGTAATCAGCATCATGCTGCATTGCCATCAGTGGGGCCTGTTGGTTTCTGAAATACTTCCAGAATTTCTCCCGTTTCAGGGTCATAGCTCAGCTGTTCATCCAAGGAGTTGTAAGGTCCGGTCTAGCGGTGGCCAGGGAGGATCCAACCTTTTTTTCGGTGCCGGCAGTTTCCCAATCAATTCATGTACATCCACCCCTGTTCCATGGAGACCTTTTCCAGCGTGGTCACGCCTGTCTGTTTTGTAATGGATATTGGGTCGCACCTTTGTGGAAAGCTGGAGGTCCAGCAGCTCACTTCCAACTTTTTCCAAAACTGGGGTTGCCTTGCGCATCCCCTAGTTAATGGCTCTTTTCTGCAAGTTTTTGTTGTGAAGAGCCTCAGAAGCGTAATAGCGGCGGGCCTCCACCCCCTTTTTTGCAAGGAAGGGAACCCCATGATGCAAAGTAAAGTCGAGCGCTGTCCCTGCAAGGTCAGACAAAACACCAGTGCCCTCTGCTTGAGAAGGCCGTCAGTTTCCCGGCAAGAAGCGGGTTTTGGTTATTCCGCAAACCGCGCACTTGGCTTTTCCCATTTTTTGGTTGTTTTTGGTCATGACAACTCTTTCAGACCCAGGCATGTTCAGGGTTTTACGTTTGTCCCGCATACAAAACCAATCAGCCATTGGTCAAGGTATATTCATGAAATAATTTTTCACAACCCGCTTGCTGTGGTGTTCATTGTCGGAAAACACTTTGAGAATGTCTTTATAAATCATCCCTTTGTTGCGTTCATAGAGGAAAAGCAGGCAATAGTACCCACACCTCAAACTTCCGATCCACTGTATTTGGTTGTCATTGCGAAGAAAGGTTTTGTGCCCCAACTTTCTCATTTCCTGCTCCCATTCGCCGACCGGTTAGCTCAGTGGTAGAGCACCGGACTAGCGTGCGGGAGGTCACGGGTTCAAACCCCGGCCGGACCAACACTTAGGGTCTTTAAATAACTGAGGAGAAAAGTGCTGCCTTTGTAATAACATCTGCAAATGGTTAGACTTTCTAGTCTTCTCGGATAAGGACGATAAACCGTAGGTCCCGTCTCACAACACTTCTACCTTATAATCTGTGGGACGTTAAAGAACCCACACACTGTTCGATAAGAGTAGGGGACGTAGTTCCCGGTGTAGTGGTCTATCTCTACCTTTCATCTGTCTTTGACATTCATGTGTGGGTTGGGTGGGTGGGTGAGATCAAATATGGACTGATAGCGGCAGCCAGAGGCGCCTTTACAGGCTGACGTCCGATCTCACCCCAGAGAAGCACTGTAAACTATCCCTGAAAAGCCCCGACGGGGAGAGGATAAGTAAGAATGTATGTATGTATGTATTTGGAGGCGGCATCCCGAAAGAGTCGAAATATTCCATATCTTCCCCTTCCAACAGCAAACCCAATGTGTGCCCAAGCTGCCAAAATTATCCAAGTCGATGATGCAGGGCAAATGATGAAGAGGTTTGACCTCGTTCGTGAAAAGATGCCTTTGAGCGGGATGCCCAGATATTCCCACCAATTCAGCAGGTCAAAGTTGGAAAGAGCCACATCCTTGAACTTCATTTTTTTTCCCTCGCACAATCAGCATCAGGCACTACCAATCCTCCCACCGTCCCCAAATGGGAGGAAGCTGTATTGGTACGCCACTCCCCCGAGGTGGGCAGGAAGGTGTGAAGGGGCGGATCGCCTTGACCGCAATGGTACAGGACCCAATCGAGAAGCCCCTCCAAACACTTTCTTGACAAGGTTTATTGCCAAAGGAATTCCAAGGGAAGCCAGCATACCAAGAAACCCTCCATATTGTTTGGCACCACCACCTTTGACCATACCTCGGCCGACAAGATACTTTTCAAGAGCCTGCTTTTGGGCGGGGGTCATCATTTGCACAAGCCTCAACAATTCTATTTCCTGAGGTCCCAACGCACCTCCAAAAATGCCTTTCAAAGCCTTTCCTGCACCAAAGCTGAGACCAGCCATTCCCAAAGCTTTCGTGGCAGGGACGAGCAAAGGGTGGGCCAGACTGAGCACCATGGAAAAGAGTTTGCCGCTGTGCAAGGCAATTTTGGTCATCTGTGTTTTACTTATTGCCACATCGGTGCCACAGCCAGCACTGGCAGCCTTTTTAAGTCGGTTGATTTGCGTGGCAGTCAGCAAAAGGTCATCACCCTTTCTAATTTGTTCTGGCTTGACACGAAGAGTCAAAGCCGTCCTTTCTTGCGCCGCCTTCGCGAGGCTGTCTCTATGACCGGCAGTCAGAGCAATTTTGAATGGGTGATACACAGTCGGCATCTTATATCAGAGAAGAAAATTTCCTCAAAACAACAACCAACTCATTTCCAACCTGGTTCACAACAACCTCTTCCTCATTCAAGACGGAGTGTAACTAATGTGCGAGTCTGTGAGCCGGAGCCAATCAATTTGCACATGTAAGAGAAATTTTTTCATGATGCAGGAAATCAATGCAATAAATACAAATAAGAAGGAATATGCTTGTCAGTAAATATATAAGAGATTGGTAGTTAGACACAGGACAAACAAAATTGAGCTCGTGATACAGTCATAGAAAGCAAAGGCCAGCAATAATTATTTGAAAAATTCGGGGTCCGCAGTACAGCCTTTCAGCGTCCATCCCCTCAAAAGGCCAGGTTTTCAGCTCAAGATAGGCTTCCAAAACAAAGGCGATGGATCCGGCGAGGATATTTTCTGCTCTTTAAAAATGGCTGTGAGGAGGGTCTTTTCACTCATGGAAAACAATGTGGATAGTTTGGCAGACATTTTGGAAGCAGAGCCTGAATTTTACTGTCATGAAGCTTAACATCGCACAGCATTTTAGAAGTCACTGAGAACTCGGCACAAAGGTCGGCACCATGAAAACAGGACTGAATACTCAAGAATTTTTGAAGGGCTATGTCGGTAGGTCTCACAAATCCAGTAATAAATACCAAATAAGGATGTTATGACCTTTTTTGGATTTTTTGGTGTGAATCTTTTGGGGTTCGCAAAAATAGGCTCGAGGCTCTGGCTCACAGACTCGCAGAATGGCCTTCCCCTTCACGACGGTGGCAAACAGGCGGTAACCGGCCGTGGCGGCTTGGTTTGAGGGGTAGTGCAAAATCAGCTTCTTTTCATTCCCAGTCATGCTCTCCTTTGTCGGCTGGAGATTGAAATTAACACTGGGATAAAGCATTGAGTAGTTGGCCATGTTCAGCTGTGTCCCGGTGTTAACATCGTTTCTCCTGTAGCTGTATTCTATAAGGTCACGGCATATCCAAATTTGGTCTTTGCCATCATACTCCTGCTCAGGATAAAAGGTCGACCCATACTGAAGGCGGCAAGTTGAAAGTTTCGCCCCCATCGAGAGCGAAGGTGTCAAAGGCATAGGGGTTTGCCGTGGCAACACACCCTTCCACCACGTTCGCTGCCTTTTGGATGAAAACGAACACATGCTTCGTCTTTTTGACCCCGGGATCTATCATCCACTGTCCGCCAGCGTCCTGTCTGTTGGTGCCGGGTATCAGCATTTCTTTCAAGTAGCGCCTTCGGATGGGTCTCAGAAAGTTTTCATTCACAACTTTCTACCCCTCTGGTGAAAACATCAACTTCGGAGCCCACAACTCAAACTTCTTGACAACAATCTGGTGGTTGGCAGCAGTGGCACCCCCAAAAATCATTTCAGCGTCATCCTGCAGCCACACTTTGAAATGAAGCTGCATCGGTGGGAGAAGTTTGTCAGATAACTCTGCGAAGAATGAATAGCTGTTGAGAGGGATTATTGTTTTGACCGTCTTTTGGGGGTCTCCTTACGAAAGAAGTGCACATGCTCTGATCCCAAGGTTGGTTGCAGTGGCACCCGTCACAGTTGTGTTGTCATTGTCGAGATACCAGAACGCATCTTTTGCCACTCTGTGCGTAGTCGTCGGAGAATTCCAGTGCTTTTTTGATGAAAATGACTTTGTGAACGCCGCTGGCCTCGTAAAGGTTTTTTCCTCCAGATTTCACCTAGTAGTACAAATCTCGAATCAGAGAGGAGCCGTTGACCGGCACCGATGCCATGTCTGCGGCCACAAAATTCCTGTTTGCTTTGACCTTCAGCTCGTACGCTACCCGAAAATAAGCGTTGTACCAGTCAAGTATGATGTCTTGGTCTTTCACATCGAACACCAACCCACCTTTGGCTTACTCCTGCCTGTTTCCCGGCAGTGTGGGTGGGGTGTGCAGGTTGAATTGGAGGTAGTCCACTTTCTCAAGTAAGCAAGTGATTTGAACATCGCTGTATACAAACCAAAAAAATTTTTTCTTCAAATTTCTGTTTTAAGGAGTCCCATTTCAGGTGTCTGATTTAAAATTGGTTGGCCAAAATTTGAGCTCACGTCTGCAATTCCCGGTTGAGGTCTGTGTAATCGTACATCCCATCAGGGAGGGTCATGGTTTTCCAAGCATCCCCCAATTTCCGCCATTTCAGTGTGTTGTTGTATTCAGCTGTGACGTTGTACCAGGAGTAGCTCATGGTGACGAGACTGTAGAGCGCCGCTTTGTAGTTTTGTTGGGTGTTGAGTATGATTGGTGGGTTGAGAACGATCTGGAAGTCGTGCGACTTCTGGTCTGCGCCGTTTCGTTGCGGCTTCGTGAGGCTCGAGTCGAGCAGCAGGTGGAACATTTTATTTCCGTATGTAATGGTTGAAAATTTTGTGGCCACTACCCTCTGTTGTTTCCTAGATTTCTTCCCATTCGGGCCACGATGCGAAATTATCACCACAAGATGGCCCATTCCAAATCTGTGGTGGGCCAGGCTCTTCTTTCTTTCGGTGGGATTCATTTCAAACCCTTTTCCCCCGCTTGCAGCTGTTGTGGTGAAACACCCTGCTTTGCGGGCCTCCCTCCACTTCAGCGGTCATAAATCTCTTCTTGGACTCTTGGAAGATCCGCCACTGAAAAACCATGGAATGGGGAGCCTTTCTTTTTCACTCTGTAGTTGGAGCCATCTCGGTACTGGGTGAGGAGCTGGTTGATCGTTTGCAATTGGACAGATTCACTGGTTCCTTTGAGCTGGCCAGGCACCGCCAGTTTATCCCACATTTGGCGTGGCGGTGGTGGGAGGGGGGCTTCAGCATCACTGGTGACCTCCTCTTCATCAACTGGTGATGACGGCGATGGAAAAGACTCGTCCTCCACTTGTGGAAATTCTTCTTCTTCGGGGCTTGGTGGCGGCGTTGGCAGGGGAGCATCTTCCTCCTCCGGCTGGAAATCGCCCCAATCGAACTCATCCATTACGTAGTCGGGGCCTTCCACCTCAGGGCAGGGAAGTGCCACTGCCGCAGGCGTCTGTGAAAAGGCATCCAACCTCCTTATGACTTGTTTGAAAAGCTTTTCGGCCTTGACCTGGCCAAACTCTTTCGCGATTTGGTTTGTTTTGTATTTCTGGTGGATCTCCTGGTCCTATTTCTCAACTTCGGCTTCGGCCTCTGCCTGTTGCCTCCATTTTTTCAAAGACATGGTGCTTTTCCCACCTGTATATAAAGAGGAACAAAATGAAATCCTAAATTACGATCCTGATGTCGCCGCCACAAATGGTTTCTGGCAGGGACACCCAGCCATGCCTGCCGACGTTTTCAGGATGCTGATCTGCGGGCCCAGCAATTCCGGCAAGACGAACATCCTGCTGCACATGCTCTAGGAGCTGTTGAAGTTCAACAAAGTCTTTCTCTTTTCTAAAAACCTCCACCAACACAAGTATCAAGCGCTCTTGCGTGACTTTACCGAAAACATCGACCCGAAGGTGGGGTATGAGGGCGATGAAATCAGGCGATGAAATCATTCCCTTGAGGAGCTGCCGCCTGACAACCAAAAAATCGTTGTGTTCGACAACTTGGTTTGCAAAAAGAACCAAAACGACATCATCAACTATTTCATCAACAGCCGGCACAAGAACTGCAGCGTCATTTATCTCAACCAGACCTACTACAAGGTTCCCAAAAACATCCAGGACAACTGCAGTCATTTCTGCCTTTTCAGTTTCCTCCCAAGGGAAAACAAACAAATCGCTGATGAGCTGGACGTGCCCCATGACCTGCTGGACCGCGCCACCGACAAGAAGTTTTCCTTCTTTTACTTCGACAAGTCACAAAAGCTGATGAAGAAAAATTTTGATGAAACAATATAATGGGGTGGGGCTTTCAGAATACAACCCCTTCGGTGAGCCCTTCCACTTCAAAGATGGTTATGGCATCCAGAAAAGCCCCGGCACCTTTGTTGTTTGCCTCACTTGCAAGCTCATGAACAATCGTTTTCAAATCCTTTGTCATTTTTTCAATGGCCCCGCCAACGGCTTTACAATACAACTCTTTGTATTTTTTTGGTAAGGTTTGAACAAAATGATACAGATCGGTCCCAAATACTATAAGCTGATCTAAGTTTCTTGATACTTCATCCAGATCCCTTATCTCATCGTGTGGTATATTGTATGCTTGAGAAACAGCCTTGATCTCTCAGCGCATTGGTTTACACCACCAGTTGCCATCTATACCTACACCACTCCACTCTCTAATTGGCCGTACTGGCTGTGGCAAAAATGCAATAAGGTCGAAATTAATTTGCAAAACTATTTTCTTGGCTTTTATTCAAAGAGACCACATTTTGGAGGGCAAGAAAAATTTCGACAAAACAATATTTAATAGAATAAGGTGGTTTGCCAAGTGGCGCGGGACTTTCAGAAGACATGGGGCGATGACGACATTGATGGGGGCTTTCCTGAGAATCGACAGGAGCACCGCAATGACAGGCCCCCTTGATGCAGGGGGTCACCTGATTGAGAATCTGGGCCCTCCATCCAGCCCGCTCAACGCCATGAGCGAAAGTTATGTGTCTGCCACTTTTGCCCAACTCGATGGAAGTGCCCCGATAATGGGTGACATGGACATGGGGGAGAATCTCATCACCAACATGGGTACCCTTAAGACATTCTCGATGCCATGAACAAAACCTATGTCGATTCCGAAATCACAGAATGTTTGAAACGCAACTGATCCAACCCGGCGTTGGGTGATTTGGAAATGGGTGGGCATGCCATTCAAGATTTGAAAGACACTGATTCCAGCACGCCTGTTCACAACGCCGTCAACCAAAAATATGTGGATGAAGGTTTGAAAACCAAATTTAACACAATTGCACAAAAAGATTTGAACATGAACAACAATGCAATTGAGAACATTGCCCCTCCATTTTATCTCAGTGATGCAACGAACAAAGAATATGTGGATGAATATTTCCTTCACAGAGATGGGTCACAGGCAATGTATGGCAACCTCAACATGGGGCAGCAAAGGATCACTGATTTGCACGGCACAACCGCCATCGATGACGCGGCATCAAAAAATTACGTGGATGCGTCCTTGAACAACTTCCTGAATGGCAGTCAAACCATGACAGGCAATCTCAATATGGGGGATCACAAAATCACCCATCTCACAGACCTAACAGGCGCAACTGATGCCGCAAAGAAAGGGTTTGTCGAACGTTCGCATGTGGATCACTCAAGTGGGCGTAAAAATGTATTTGCTTACCTCATGGAGGATACCGATGATTCCTTTCCGAAAAAAAACATCAATGTGATTGGAATAGTGAACTTCCCTTCTTCCCCTCACGATGTGAACAAATCGGCTTATGAATTTCATGTCCAAAAAACACCAAAAACTGTAAAGCTCGGGTTCAACCTGTTCCCACTTGCTTTGAGGAAATACACAATGATAATTGAATATTTCCCTCCTGAAATCACAAACGACAATGCCAACGTGAACGCCTCGCAGGCCAGCATCGTGTCCCAACACACCCAAGTATTTGATGTCAGCCCCTCACACACAAAAACTCTCGTCCAAATAGACCACAACTCAACCCAAAACCCCAATTCTATTTTCATCAAAATGAGTGGAACCGCAACCACTTCAACGACCGGTTACATGGTTGTTTATGGGGTTGCTGGACTTGTTTCAAATGTCGAAGAAAGAATTTTCGACCCGATTTGGGTTTTGGAAAACGGAAATATGACCTTGCAAGCTCCTTTGGACATGAATGGTAAGGTCAATTTGAACCCAAAAATGGGGTCGGACTTGGATTTGAATTCCAAACAAATAAGAAGCGGCCCAACCAAAATGTTCAGGGTAGACCCTTTGGAATGACAATGGAGACAGATCTGGACCTTGGCGGACATGCTCTTTATCAACCAAAACTGGGTGGAGATTTGTGCAAATATGTAATCGATGAAAATGCAGCATTGTTCGGCGGAACCAACGGGCGGATGACAATGATGAATGACTTGAACATGAATAGTTATTTGATTCTTCAACCAAAATTGGGAGGAAATTTAAATTTGAATGACCACTGGGTTGACAATAATGACCGCCCATTGTTCAGCTTGAGCACCCATGGGTTGGAAATGCAAAATGGTTTGAATGTGAATGGGCATGTGATTCATCAATCGAAGTTGGGCAGTAATTTGGATTTGAATGGCTTCAAAATTGTTGGCCAACCTTTCTTTCAACACACTTTTTATGAAGAAACAGCAAGACATGATACAAATGTTTTGAAAAGTGTCAAAATAAATGGAAGCAAAACTATTGTTGTATTGGACAGTTTTTATTTCAAAAATTTTACATTACACACAACGCACCTGCTGGAACTTTGGAGTTTGTTAATGAGCAGCAGAATAATTTGGGCACAAATTTTTGACTGAAACACACAATAACAACCAGTTCACAAGTAACTACTGTGATGATCAATCGTCGATTGTATGATGGTTATTTTGATAATATAATTATTCCCACCTTAATGGAAACCCTTTTGAAATATATCTCTTGCTTGTCTTCACTATCATTAAATTGATGAAAATTGTTGTCCGTCAATATAACAATGGTTGGTAAGAAACCCAAGCTCTGTGTATTCGACTTCGACCACATCGACCCCTCACTTGACGGGGACTCCTTTGAGATGATGAAAAAGCTTTACGCTTTCTACCACAAGAAACATTGGGGCTATGATAAGCTCTGTCCCAGCTTTCGAAGAAAAAACTTGTTTTGCAATGTCGTGGTGGGCAAGGCCATCAATTCTTCTGCGGTTGCAGGGGGCATTACCTTGAACCCGATTGTGTTTGCCACTTTGACCGCTTTTGGACTTGGCCGTCAAAGGTGTGGCAAGCTTAAAAAAATATGACAAAAAAACTGAGAGGGCCAACTTCGCCCGGGTCGAGTACAAAAAAATTCTGGACATGATCCGCTTCCATCTCAGGGGGGAGGTTTTCAATGAAAAAGCCTTTCTCAACAGGCTGAAAATGGTTGGCGACTTCATCAGCAACCACTGCATGGAAATCCCAGAAAAAATCCTGGAAAAGTACAACAAACATTTCGTCACGAAGTGATTTGATGCGAGTCTTTCATGTTGTTTGGTTCAAGATCTTCCTGCTTCAAGGGCAGGAGTTTCCATCAACCATCAAACCTTTCTTTCCCCCGGCGATGCGTTGCTGGGTGGATTTTTTCGACGGCAGGAAAGAGGTTCACGAGAATTTCTTTTTTGCACGCCAAACTCTTTCTGGAACCGCTTGAAAGTAATCATTCAAAAAGCAAATGAAATTGACCGACTTGGGAAAGAAAAACTCCCTGAAATCGCGCACAAGGCTTCCCAAAAACTTATATCTTGACGGGTCATAAAGTTCTCTCCCACCATCTGAAATGGTGTTGACAGCATCAAATATTCCATGTTTCTTGAGAATTTTCCAAAGATAGGTGAATGAAATGGTGTTGGCTGCCCACCCCACCTCCTCCCTGGTTTTGGTTTGGGGTGGCAAGCTCCTCAACCTGTTGGCAACTTTGACAGACAAGTTCAAAATTCTCATGGTCCTCAAACATCGTTTCCCCACAGCACACCCTCACATTCATCTTTTCCACTGTTTTATAGGTTCAATGGAAAAAATTCCTGCCTTGCAGAAGCGCCTTTCAAAAATTTAGTACAGCCCAAAAGGTTATTGGAAAGGGTTTGCCGCAGTGAAAAAACTGGCCCAAGCCACAAAGGTTTCAGAAAGTGTTGCGAAAAAATGGTTGCAAAAGCAGGCGCTTTGGCACATCTTTCTTCCCGTGCCAGAGCACATTCCTCAGCCAAAGTTTGACGTGCCAACTCGCAATGCGGTACACCAAGCCGACCTGCTCTTCATGCCAAACGACAAGGTGGGGCGCAAAACTTTCAAATACACGTTGACTGTGGTCGACATGGCCAGCCGCTTCAAGGCAGCTGAGCCCCTGACCTTGAAAAATTCTGACGAAGTTGCGTGGGCCTTTGAAAGAATTTAAAAGCACGGCCCTCTCAAATGGCCAAAGCTGATGCAGGTGGACCAAGGGTGGGAGTTCATGGGGGCTGTTTCCAGAGTCATGGAGGTACATCGAACCAACATTCGCCGTGGGCATGTGGAAGTACATGTACACCATGACCAGGCAATTGTGGAATGCTTCAACTGCACACTTGCCAAGCAGCTGTTCGGGCACCAATATGCTGTCGAAATGCGGCTGCCAGAAAGTGTGCAGTCTGTTGTGTGGGTGGCAAGGCTTCCCAGGGTTGTGGCTGCTCTCAACAACCAAACCACCCGGCTGACAGGATTGAAACCTACAGATGCAATTTGAGAACAATCTGTTTTCGCACAGCCAGCAACACTGTATTCCAGACCTGTTGGTGCGGCTGAAAAAACCCTCCCCATTGGTGAAGAAGTGCGCTATTTGTTTCAACCTGGTGAGCTGGAGGGAGGCATACGAAGAGCCACAGACCCTGTTTGGTCTTTGAAAGTGTTATGGTTAAACCAGGCCAACCTGTTATGTATTGGCTTTCCGATGGTCTGAGCCGCAGCTTTGTTCGGGAGGAGTTAATGGTTGTCCCACCCAACACCGAATTACCCCCAACCAACGCTGGCTAAATGTGAAATTCAATAGGTTCTGTGTGAATGCCATCCAGCAACACCCACCGCTTGTCATAATGCGCACTCAAACCCAGCTTCTGCTGCACATAAGTCACCATCTGTCCATCTCTCATGTGAAAGCCTCTGTTCGTCGCCATATCTTTGTGTCCCTCAAAGGCTGCTTTAAAACGCTCCTACCTGATGGTGTTTTGCCTATGGTTCATCCCTTTTGTGCTAAATTTGCTTTTTCCCCCGTCGACGTCCATGTAATAACACTTTGAACAGAGCGCGATCATTCGGGGCCCCTTGCACTCCAGCTTGAACAACCCTGGGGTATGGCTGCTCCACTTGTCCCATGCGAGCCACTGATTTTTGTCCACCTCAAACCAAGCTTTCATCTCCGGCTTTACAACGTCTTCCAACTTGTCTCCACAAATTGCCATGTAGTTGCTGTCTGTGTCCATCTCAATCAGCTCGAAGTCTCGGCGACCAACAAACTTGTCCAGGAAGTTGTAGTAAAACTGAAGCATTCGAAGTTTGGCCAGTTGGTTGCAATGCTGACTTGGAAGAGCCTTCAGATTGTGATCCACGGTTTTTGGCTTTCCAGCTCACAAGCCTCTCCTATTTCACCCAAATCTGAAAAGAAGGAGCTTTGCAATGCTTTGTCAACAACCTTTTCATCCTTCATGTAGATGACGTTGGTTTGCTTCTCCAAGGCTTCAATCATCTTTCCATACGCGCTATTGCCCAACAGTTTGAACACACCCACCAACAGGGCTTTGCTTTTGTCTGCATCCCCTGTTCTGCGCGCCTCAGATACCTGCTCCACAAACCAGGTGAAAATCTTCTTTGGTTGGTAATTGATCGTTCGGTAAACAGCGGTAATCTCCACTCTGTGGTCAATGTACCAGTGGAGGAGTGGGGCGTAGACCAGCATTTTGTCAGCAGACAGGGCCCCCACCAACTTTCTCCCATCCCCGCGGGTTCTGCTGGTGCACTTCAAATACTCCAACATATATATTGTCTGGCACGGCTTCCTGTGGCACCTGTTTGTTAATAAAGAAGGGACACATCTCCTTGAACTTGGGGACCAACTCCTCGGGAACTTTCAGATCAACTTCTGCGAAACCAAACCACTTTCCCTCCTGCAGACTTTTTTTCAACCTGGGGGCCGCTCTTTTCCTCTGCTCTTCGGGGACATGAATAATGGTTTCCTTTCCACATGGCATGTCCTGCAACATTGTTGACAAATACAATGCATTGGCATCATAACCCAAACTTTTTCCACAAGGTTTTGGTTTGTCAACTTTGTGCAACCTTATGGAATGCTGACAGCATCTTTCAAAATGTCAATACCCTTTTCAATGTAAAAGGCACGCATTTCTCCGGCATCAACACTCACTCTCCTTTCAAAGATGAATACCACTCAGGATGATCTGGCAAACCGGGATAATCAAGCTTGTCTGGGCTGTCAAACCATTCATGTGGAAACCACGACTTGACGGCCCTACAACCATAAGCCTTCACCCACTTGTCATAGCTGGTTCCTGGTCCCAAATAATTAATTATGTCAAGAAAGTGAAACTTTGGCAAAAAGAAACATTAATTTGTTCACATCTTTGGCCACTGTTACTTTTTTTGTCATTTCAGCAAGGTAATTCGCCAGAGTTAAAACCAAGAACAGGCACTTCGTCACACCACCCAGTGATTATGGCTCATTGGTCTTTGGGCAGTAAGTGGAAACTGTCTGGCATGAAAACATTTCTGACTTCCTCCCTGATTCTTTTCCCCCTCCGTTCGATCTCCTCCATAAACTTGCGAATCAACTCTTTTGAATCTCTGTCACAGATGTGTGTTGGTTCGCACTCGAGTGTGTCACAGATTGGTTTGTGAACGTTTTGAATGTGGAGTGTGGGTGTCGGGTCCTTCCTCTTGGTATTGTCCCCATATGCCTTGAAGTCAAAGATAATCGCGTGCGGAAAGGTTCTTGTGAAAATGGGGGGCAGCGCCTCCTCTGTTTGCCTCACTTGGCATGACCAGGCTTCGACAACATGAAGTCCCGCATTTTTAAGTTTTTGTGTGCGTTGAAGGGTTACTTGGTACAGCTCTTCTTATGTTTTAGTTGCGTTTGTTATTTTGGTGTTGCAGTCAGGGAAACAATGTGGGCAGCCGTGCCAGTAACACCCTTGGCATTGGTACACTGTTTTGCTCTCAAGGTGAAACCCATCCACTGGACGACCCAAAACCCACGGCTCACCCCTGTGCCCACATTGGGCGTGATGAATGTGAATTCCTCGTCGGCGGGCTTGTTGTTCCATCCAACAATTGCTTCTGGTGAGGCGGTTGATTTGGGAATTTTTCGATTTTTTGGTTGGGACATTCCACCAAGGTTTCTCCTCGAGAACAGGCGGCTGCCATGGTGCGGGTATATTGGGGTGAGAAATTTTTGTGCAATTTTAATTGCCGAGGGGCAGCCACTGGTGGCCGCTTTCTTTGGGCTGCAGGCACCGGCCCGCTTGCCTTCCATCTTACCCCACACCCCCCCCCCCCTCCTCTCTCTAAAAGGGTGACCCCCGGTGCTTGGTTGTTTTTGATTCTTGGTTTGTTTCTTTTGTTTGGGTTGTTTCCTGTTGTCTTGATTGGGGGGCTTGCCTTTGAGTAGTAATAGGTGGAGTGATTCAATACAACCGAAGCACAGTATCCCAGACGAGCGAAGCGAGGAGGGGTGCTGCGCGGAGAAAGAAAACTTGTTAAAAACCATGCAGCACAATTCAACCAAATATTTGCTCAGATGTAGCAAACACCATGAAACATGTATGGTGGCCTATAGCTATCACACGAAATTTGCCAAAGATTTTACCAAAAAACTTCTACAATGAACAGATATTTCAATGAAAACGTAAAACAAAAGACAAGTAATACTTAAATCAAGCATTTATTCATTGAAAATCAAAACTAAAATGAAATAAAAAGAAACTTAAATGAAAGTGAAATGAAAACAGTACCCAAAAGCAAAGAAAAAGGCAATGAAAAGAAAAACAAAAGTAAAATTAAATTTAGCATGAGCCTAGGGCTATCAGATAAAAAAAAAAATTAATAAAAACAAAACAAAAGAAAAACAAAAGTAAAATGAAATTTTGCATGAGCCTAGGGCTATCAGACCAAGAAGAAAAAAATAAAATTTTAAGTAAAATGAAATTTTGTACCAGCCTAGGGCTATCATAGTATACCAGGATGCTTTGCACAATGAGAATTCAACGTGCAGTGCAACAAGCAAGATGGCGGCCAAGTGGAGAAATTTCAAGGCAAAAATAAAAGCAAAAAGAATCGAAGGACAAAGAAAGAAGGACACCGTTAGTGCTTTTACAGTCAAATCAGGTCAAGCGTACCCCCCTAGATCACATTAACAAGTTGATTGTTTGAACATTGAACCAATCAGTTGTTTCGAATAATGCAATAACTTTTTAAATATTCGAATCAAACTTCGATTCCTGATTGGACTACGTGAACAAAAGATGCTCCTTATATGGGAAATCAAAGCGTCCAACATGGCGTGGAAGTGATAGGTGAAAAACAGTATTTTAAATGTTATTATCGAGCAGTTTTTTTGCTTTCTACATCCCGAAGAACTTGTAGAAGTCTTATTCGTGATAAAAGGATTTCAGGCGAAGTTCTAGCAAGTTTTGTCGTCAATATTTTTGGTTGTTTACAACGCTGTACACTATCAGCTGTGTTTAATTTTGCTCCATACAAATTTATTATTTTTAGGATTCCTCGGAAAGAACAACATGGTTGGATTTTAAAGGGCTAAAAAAGGTGTGCTCTATTAAAAGAGATGACAGAATTAAAGTCTTGTTGGTCAAATGCATTTTTCGAACACATCTACGGACATAGTCCAATCAGCATTGAAGTTTGATTCGAACATTTCAAAAATTATTGCATTATTCGAAACGACTAACGGGTTCAATGTCCAAATAATAAACTCATTAATGTAATCTAGGGGGGGTTGCTTGACCTGACTTGACCGTAACGACGACAATGATTCGTTAGTCGTGCAGCAATTAAGTGCTGAGATATCTGGTAAAGCCCAAAAATATTCAAGAATTGGTGCGAGGGAGTTCGTTTCCTATAAGTATGAAGAGTTTACAATTGAAAACATTCGAAGAGAATGCAAAAAACACTTCGCACTTGACAAGTCAATGAGCTGTGACATTCTAGCTGGAGAACAAGAGCCGTCCTGCAGTACGGTGAAGCATATTCCAGATTCAACTTCGACCAGGTCATTTATAATTACAGACAGTGTACAGTAATTGCGAACAGTTACCTCAACCAGTTGCCATTTTCATACCAAGAAACACTTGTTTTGAATTTTGCTCACTTTGCCTTGCTGTTTGTTTTTGTCACCAAAATCTACTTTCTTTTTCACCTTAGAATAAACACTGTTAGTTAATGTTAAAAGAACTAATACTGGAACTACACTTAAATATGATGAGGAAGACCGTTCCAAAGCATGGGAGCACATACAGGGAAAGCTCAATCACCATAATTATATTTTCAAGCTGGAGGATGTACTTGGCAGTAACAAAAACTTTGATGAGGACTTAAGATGCCAACCAGTCACAAACAATCGCAGATATAGCATGGGGCCAGATTATCAAGAGCCTTAAAATCAAGTAATAATAATCTTGAAAGCAATTAAATTGCCTTGGATATTTTTTAACATCTTATACTTTCCTCAACATTAACACAGGGCTCGAGACTAACTTTTCAGCTTACTAGCCCAGTGGCTAGTCAGAGCTTTGATTCACTAGCCAAACCAAAATTTTCACTAGCCAGACATTAATCCTGTCAAGCAGTTTCTGTTAGGTACTTTCTTTTTCAATCACAGTACTGACATGCAACTCATCAGCTTTTTGGAAATAAGTATGTTTGACATTTGAAAGTTTTATAATAAAAATAATAGTCTTTTTATTTTTCACCGTAAATCAATTCTTTAAAATATTTTGAAGAGACACCGAGATATAAATTTAACATAGCTATTAAACCAAACTAACTTTGAAATTGAAATTCTTACGTCTGGTACTAAACAGTCTTTAAATTTAACACAGCAGCTTAAAAACTGACAAAAACGGATGCTCTTTTGAATGCAAAATGCAATTTGAATTTTTAATTAATGGCTTGAAATAAAATAACTCACTTGAACGAAGACAAATTATTTGAATCACATCAATTATTTAATATCAAGTTTCACCAAGTAATGATAATGCTCTAGAAACACTATTAACAGTGTGATGAAAAGAAAAACACTTTTGAAACCTTGCCTTCAAAGAAATAAATTGTCAATAAACAGCACAACATGAGCACTATTTCATGATGAAATTCAGCATTTATAAGACAGAGTATTCTTCCTTTTCAATCGAATTTGTGCACCTTGTAGAGTTACAGTTATCACTTTTTTGTTTGTTGTGACGCCATAAATTCATAAACGAAAAAGTAAATCATTTGTTCGCTTGCATGACGCAATTTCCTTTTGTGATACCTTTGAAATTAATTTTCACCGCGTCTCCCTCTGGTCCTCGAGTGCTTAGAACTTTTCACTAGCCAAAATGGCTAGTGAAGTGCAAAATCCACTAGCCAAAACGTAACTTTTACTAGTCTGTGGCTAGTTGGCTACCGTTAGTTTCGAGCCCTGATTAACACTTACACTTTGTGTTGTATAAACCAGTCTTAAGTTATTTGAACTGGCACATACTAGAAATGAGCACAATAAACTGCCACACCAGTAATAAGAGGTAAAGAAGTCCCTCCCCCGGAAGAATGGTTACTTGGAAAGGAAACTCCTGGTACCACATGTACCACACTTGAAGATGCTTAATATTTTAGCATGGAAAATAAGTAGGCAAAAGTACACAGGAAAGGCAAGGTAGGACTAGGAACTGAGTTTGTGCCAGCAGAACCTGACTGCAAACACATTTACATATACAGCTGTAATATTTACATGGATCACTGCTTGTTCAGTAATTGCATATTACATCTGTACGTGTACTAACCTGCTTTGGGATCAAAAAACTGAAGCCTGTATTGGATTGCGCCCCTGTAGCCTCCGGTTACAGTGCCCATGTAAAGGTCACCATCATCATCTTTACTTACATTCTCGACTTGCAAAGTTCCTTTTATTGGGTATATGGTATACCTGCCATCAGTACTATTAGCCATTTGCACCTCCCATTGATTCTCAATGATACTGGCACCTCCTAACCAGATCTTGTTTTCTCCTTGGAGTTTGTACCAGGAGATGTACTCCACTTTTTTCTTAAGTTCCAGGGCATTTTCGTATGGGGTCAAGGTTAACCTGTTTGTCCCAGGCCTCACATAGGATGTAACAGTGAAAATAGTAACATCTCGCTGTGTGTTGCCTAAAGGCAAAAGAGGAAAGTGTTGACAAAGTAAATGTTACGTGACATTGAAGCGGCAAAAAAAAAAAAAAAAAAAAAAAGCAATTACATATGGATTGCATCAATCAAAGTGATGGAGGGAAACAACCTGATGACGTTTTCTTTGATTTCCTGACCGAGTTATTGAATTTAATTTCACTTTTAGTATAATTGAGACATCAGTGCCCATACTTCATGTAGGGGCACAAACCTTGAGAAACCATCTCCATCAGCAAGCAGCCAATAGAGTTAGCACAATATTATATATACATACATGTACATCACCTTTATTTACCCTCACAGTTAAGAGTACAGTAGCTTATACAGCTAATATCACCAAGCATTTAAGAAATGAGCAACAGACCACCTCCCCAGGAAGTATGTCCCCTACTCTTTTTGAACAATGTGCGGATTCTTTAACGTCCCAAAGATTATTAGGAATAAGCAGGGCTGTACCCTAGCAAAGCCCGGGTGCCTCTGATGACTTACTTTTGCTATTGGGTGACAAGGAAATCTTTAGTTAGTTTATGCACAAACTTACTATGCTGGGAACCCTGAATTTCAAAGATTCAGAGTCTTGTGCTCCCAAAAATTTTTCTTAGAGCACAGCCTTGATAAGTGTTGTGAGACAGGTCCTACGGTATATAGTCCTTATATGAGAAGACTACAAAGTCTAATCATTCGCAGATGTAATTACAAAGGCAGCACTTTCTCCTCAGAAGAGGCAATAACATACCCAAAATTTGAAGGTACAACAGTGCTTGTTCTTTTCTAGTATTCCCACTCAGGATTTGTACTTGTTATCAAACTTACAAACTTCTTAACAATAGATTTCTAGGAGTCCTTTTATAGGGTGTACTCAGGACTACACTATAAACTTATACAGGTCATGAAAGCATGCAGCCCCATCAAAATGTACTGGTAGCCAGTAATTTTGCTGCCTACAGTCAATTATTTGCCCCTTACTTCACACTTGGACTTCACTGTGAGTTCTCCAGCAGGCAAGGTTTGCTGGCAGCTGCTGCCTACTACTCCAGCTACATGTATGCTGACCATGTACTACTACAAAACATTCTGACAGGGCTGAGCATGAGACTATCTCAAATTAGCCCTCTCGGAGGAAGGTTGAGACCACAAAAAAACTAAGCTACGAACTCAGTACTACAATGTAAAGAGGTATCACTCATGACTCACAGGCGATATTTAACAATTATCCTTCAAGGGCATGCTGGATATGAACTGATAAATAACCAACGAGGCGCATATATAGCACTGAGTTGATTATAATCATTTCATATCCAGCAAGCCTAAGTAGAATAATTGTTTTATTAAAAACTCTATGATGCATAATTGAGAATCTGAACAAAAAAAAAAGTGAATAGAAGGAACCCAGAGAAAGAGAAAACCAAAAAATGGAAACATTTGTCTATCACTTGACTATTCAAATAGGGCGCGAAAACCTTTCGGTGTGTTGCAATGTTTCCGAGCAAAGTTGAATTAATTCAATGAAATTGTCCAGGAACAATGTTGAAGCTTTGCTTTAGGGTCCATTTTGGAAAAAAAGTGCAGAGTTTCTTTGCTCTAAATGGTTGTTAATGGTCAGTAGTTTAGTAAAAAAAATATTCAGTCATTGCTCAAAGAGGGTGGAACGGCTTTCATGAACATGTGGAAGCTGAGGAAGCGAATTTAATATCCATAAAAACAACAGCACCATGGGCGAATATTTTCATCAAAATGAAGACAAATTTTCAGTTGATTTTGATGGACTGGAACCACAGGCAGACAATCCAAACTGCGTGACGTCACACACACTATTTAATCTCATACATTCTCTCTATTTTGAAACAGCTGTTCTCGGTTGGATTCAAGTGATCAGAGTAATCAGGAGAAATGCTCCTTAAAATACTGAATTTTGCACCTCTTAATCCCAAATGCAGATTATAATGTAAGCCAGATGAATAAAGATCACTTACTTATGCTCTTAGTGTGGTCTTTTGCTTTTTCATGACATTTTGAGTCGCTTGCCACTGAACTCCCTGACAATAGTATAAGATTAGAACAAGGCATCCAATTTAAACTGCCACCACAGCTGAACACCTTTTGAATTTTGTCTATTGTCTCCCACTTCCTTGCATCTCTTGCCATCTAGCCTCAGGCAAACGAAGACCAAGTGATTTTCAAAGATTGATACCAAAAAACACTTGTAAGCAGTTTGCTCACAACAACCTAAAGTGATATCATGAATTTTCACATTCGCTGCCACATCCCCATCATCAAAGGATATCAGTCAAGGTGGTCAATCATAACAGCCATTATCAAATTTGAATTAAAGACAAATTACCCTCACCAGCTCCCCCAGCAGCTCGGCCAAACAATTATTAAATTTGGTCTAACAACAAAAAAATATTTAAGTATGCTCTGCAAACAACACTAATTAAAATTAAACTGTCAGGTTTTTTAATTTTGTGTTTAGCAAATAACAGCTGAATTGATGCGCTAAAGAAAACATGCTGGGGAGTTTGGGGAGTTCAGCGGCAAGCAACTCAAAACACCATAAAAAAAGCAAAAGGCCACACTAAGAGCATATGGAATAAAGTGATCTTTATTCATCTGGCTTACACTATATCTGCATTTGGGATTAAGAGGTGCAACATTCGGTATTTTATGGAACATTGAATCCAGCTGAGAACAGCCCTTTCAAAATAGAGAGAATGCATGAAATCAAATAGCTTGTGTGACATCGCGCAGCTTGAATTGTCTGCCTGTGCTGAAACATTGTCTCACCAGACCTGATCAGAAACAAGATGTACAGGTACGAGGGACAATCAAGACAAATGTCCAGGTTATACTTCAAGAAATGGCTTATGGAAATTCGTCTCGATGAGTGGAACAAAAACTGGACCCACGGCTGAACAGAATAACAAAACAACAAGAACAACGATTATTCTCATTTTTTTTACAAAACATATTTTTTACCAGAAAGTTTGAAGCTGGTGATTGATACATTGCATTAAGTGCAGGTCAGAACATTTTCAATGTTTAAAAGCTGTCACTGATCACTGCAAAGATATTCAATAGTGGATTATTGCTGCAAATTTTACCTGAAGTTCTTGTTTGTTCAGTTTGTTTTGAATAGATTGGCCCATGAGCATAGTTACAGTTTGGTGACATCAACACTTGTTGTTTAATAAAGGGACCGCGCAGGGGGAGGGCTGGGGAGGCAGGGGCCCCCATATTTTGCTGAAAAAATAATAAATTAAGTAAACGACATCTAAAAAAAAAAACATACTTTCAGCAGATAATAGTGCTTGGCTAAAGGTGGCGGACCTCGTTGGGAAAAACATCCAAATTTATGATTAGTTTCTTTCCATCCTGTCTGATGGAATAAATTTTAAAACCACTATCTTTACAATTCATACACTTAGTTGTAGTCTTCTGTTGGTGATTAAAATGGGGTTGACAGACCAACGCGACACCTGCTGTGTGCTCAGCCTTTCTAGCTTTGCTTTAACAAGCATATCTTTAAGTGACTTTCCTTTTCTATAAGATAATCAAGGGATGTTCCTTGAATTAATCTCTCTGAGTAATGGTTGTTCTTGCATTAGATATGCCATTTGTCCATAAGTATGTTTTTCAAACTTGGTAACGATGGTTGAAATTGTGTCACGAAGGGTAGAAGCTTCTTCTGCGTTGTCTGTTTTTTGTGTCACTGCTGTTTTTCTGTCCTCATAGTTAACTTCTGGGAGTATTTCTTAGGGTAACTTCTAGAGATAAGGTGCGTTTTAAAGTGTTGTATGTTGTCTGTGAAAGTAACGTTTGAAGAGTTACTAAAGAAAGGCTCAAAGTTGAAAAGACTCAAGAATTATCTTACAGTACTAAACACGCACAAAAAAGAAAGAAAAACTTTGCTTTCTGTCAGATGAATTTTTTTTGGTCAATCCAAAAAGGAATTTCGGTACATTCAGACAATCCGATTTCAAGACAGTAAGCAAATAACTGAGCCAAATAACAGTTACTCTACCTTTGTTTACAGATTATGTTAAGTGTGATTACAAGTTTATTGTCACTAACCACTTTCTCTAAATGCTTGAATCAAGTTGAAGAGTGTAGAAAAGGATGACTTGATTTTTTTGAGTTGATAAAATATGTTAACTGCTGAACAAAGCTTATGAATTCAACAGAATTATATGCGTTTTAATTACTCCGGCTGCCTGCGCATCTCACGCGGCGCCCGGGTCTAAGATTACCGACGGTTCTTCTTTTTCGTCGAGTATCATCCACAAAGTGCACTTCCAGCGTTTCTGCGCAAGCGCTAACTATTTTTAACAGAGTGATGCCTGTTGTCACGTATCGGAAAATGTCGATTCACCTTGTGTCTTTTGAAGTCTGAACAAACAATATGTTAAGAGAAGTGTCTATGCGAATGATTGCAAGTTCAACGGCGAGAAGAAAGCTTTTAACATGAGTAAACTTAACTCCAGATGGACTGCCGTGTTTCCTCGTGTCTGCTTCAGTAGACTGCGAGTAGTCTCTAATTTTGGCGATGGATTGTGGGGCGGGCGAAAGACACGTGCGCGCGCGAAGTTGCGAGGAGACGCGACGCGAGGGGAGCGCCAAAAATTAGAGACTACAGACAAAGGGAGTTTGACCTTTCACGGCCGAGTGATTCGGAAGTATAAATCTCATATCAACAGCAAGAATGATACTTGTTGTCACGTATCGGAAAACGTCGATTCACCTTGTGTCTTTGAAGTCTGAACAACTAATATGTTAAGAGAAGTGTCTATACGAATGTTTGCAAGTTCAACAGCGAGAAGAAAGCTTTTAACATGACCAAAATTTAACTCCAGATGGACTGCCGTGTTCCCCGTATCCGCTCCATTGAGATGTACATTTTGTTGAATAACTCAAGTACGGGATATCACACACCCCTGAGACTTTGACAGGTAGTTAATTTATTATTTTCCCACAATATCTCAATTGCTGGACTTTAATTTTTGAATGATAAGCGATTAGTTTTTACAAATGTACTAGCGGCTTGAAACTGTCCAGAAACGTTCCTTTCTTGTGTTTCAAATGACCCTGGATTGACGTATTTGTAAACAGTTTCACTCTGCTAATTAATTTTCTACTCACATTTCACCGAGACTCCATTCACATTTATGCCAAAAAATCCTACATAGTTCGATAAGCGTTTCCTTTCTCAAACAATTATCCATCGAAGCGAAAACAAGTGTGCTTAGTTTTTTTTTGGAATCAATACACTATTTTTATCACCTTGCATAATGGTAAACCTCTGTGGCCTAAAGGTCATTGTTCCTGCCTATGACGCAGCTAAACCGGGTTCGATGTCTTTTAGTGGTATATCTCACGGGCTTTATTTTTTGTTTCTCTTTTTCTTGTTCTTTTAGAAATATTTTTTACAAGTGTTACAATTATTGTTCTCAATGGTTGAGCTGTATTTTAGAGGAATATATGTTGATAGGGGTCTAAAGAAATAGACTCCAACACAAGCTAAACACAATGCGTCCGATGTAAGAAAGACGGACTTCCAGTTAGGGATACAATACTGTTTTTTGCAAGCCCGAATTTAGGCTAATTGTAGCCTCTTGTTATTTTTAGAGTTAGTCCCAACCCCTCACTTGAAAATGCAGGAGTGGATCCCACTTTGAAAACTGCTCTGCAGGCCCTGAAATACACATTTTCAATTTGTTTACATGTAGTTAAGTTAAAAAACTCTTTCGGTATTTCTGTACATTGAAGTACGTTTTGCTATTAGCTAAACATCAACAGCCCAGAAAATTTTCTTACCGCAAGAAATTTTTTAACACAATGCCAGCACTGTTTCTTGTCATTCTAAAACATTCAGCAATGAAAAGTTGAATTCCATTTGTATTTTAGTTCCAGTTTCAAAATTTCTACTTGTCAATTCCACTGCAAGATGACTGTTTTAATGGCTGCCATTTCAAGGGAAAATTTTTATTGAGCTTTCTCTGTTTGCTGAAGCGTTCATTGACCATATAAGATAGTGCAGGTATATGAGCTGATAGCCTGTGTCCAGCTAGCCAATGAAAATGCTGGAAATCTGATATCCATGGTTCATGTTTGAATAATGTTTATACATTCCAATAAAATTCATTTAATGTCACTGTTCCTTAGGAACGCAACACGACCGCTATACGCTCTAAAGAAATGAGCGAAATACTTAATAAACAAGACAACGACTCAAGATGGCGTTATTGAGGGGCACACTGCCTTGTGGTGGGTCAGTCAATGCAACTTCCGATTTGCGTGACAAAAACAACCTCGCTTATCTCCCCAGCACTACAAGCTGAATGCTAGACAGCACGTGCTGGATCGGACAAGAGTATTGGTTAGCAGGCGATAAACAAAAGCAAAGACGCGAACAAGCTTGGGGGAAGTCGCTGCGCAGACTTAACCATACCATGCAGGAGTGACCCTAGTTTATTAACAGCAAATAATGCAAAGAACCCATCTCCAAATGGGAGGGTGGGAGGGAAAAAACGTTTGACAAATTGACAGCGACTACTGATTACTCTGTAAAACAGAACTGCAAATTGAACCTTGCACCGTTTTCTTGGGCTTTTATAGCTAGACAATGTCTGCTCACTTAGCCAGTAGATTAAGTTGTACTATACAGCAGCTTGGTTTTACGCGTGCACTTATCAAGTTATGAATGAGGCCTTAATACTCTCGGCCAATGCAAATAACTGTTACAATATGCTAAAGACAAGAAAGCCATAATGTTGCGAGCTAAGCTACAACGAGACTATTGATTTTACTGGCCTTGGAAACATGACTACACAATAGCAACATTGATACCAACCCGCCATGAAAGGCACACTGAGAACGAGATCATGGGAGTCACGTTCCATTAACAATATTTTACTGATCTGTCAGTAAAATGTAATATGAATTGAAAAAAAAGTTAAATTTAAAAATAGCAATTACTGAAAATTCATCACAAATGATTCAGGCTGATATGCATAACAAGTTTATGAACCAGTCACATTACTAGAGAAAAAAGAAACTGTTAACCCATTGACTACCGCAGGTTTTTACATTTTCGGAGTGATTTTCCACCTATAAACGGTGAATAGCAATTCGTGACTCTTTATTTGAACTACCAGGGAAAAGTGGTGCTGTCCTAAGGCACTGGAGGCTCAAGGTTTCTGAAAACGTCATTTTGACGTAGCTATTTTTTATCCGTGAAGCGACAACAATGGCCCAAGTTGGGTTTGCTTGCGATTTCTGCTAAATTTACAGTCATTTTTCATCTTTAGCGGCTGCCTGATGAGCATCATTAAGCGTGACGGTAGCTAAGAGTCCACTTTCTCAAAGAATTGAGCAAGGTGATGTACTTTGTTGTTGAATTTGGCTTGTTACTCGACGAACTGGGAATTTGGCCGGTCGAACACTTAGTACCTTTGGGACTCGACTATTGATGAATTTCTCGACCTACCGCCACATATTTTGGAATGTCTGTGTACTGAAGATGACTACGAGCAGGAAATTTTGGCGGTAGGTCGGAGTGGCTGTAGACTTAGTTTATATGTGAAAGAATTGGGGGAAGGAACGGGCGCTGTCAAAAATTCTCGTTAGTTCCCAGCATGCAATGCGCTCAAGATGTTGAAAATGTCGGGAAGGCCCGAATGCACTGGAACAAAAGGCTGTATCTACGCTCGGGAGAAGAATATGAACAAAAAAAGTCATTTCTAAGCTAGAAAAAGGACTGAATTTCGTTATGATGGTTGAATTTTGGTTTTTTGATGATGATTTCCCTAAAAAACATGAAGGCAAAAAGGGGCATTTTTGTTGTTTCTCTTTGACGTTAAAAACGGCCAGTTTCGTTCTTGTCCAAACTCAAAAGGCCATATTTGGTAAAAATCGCTACGTTTCTTGCATTTATTGGATATCCAAATTTAAAGGGCATTCCATTTCGTGCCCACAACTAACAGTTAAGAAAATATTCGTGCGATTGAGAAAGTTGCAATGTTTTGAAGCATGGGAGTTTTTTACGGCCGGTTTTGGCCGGCACGGTTGCCAATGGGTTAATCATAACGTTTAAAGAAGCTACATGACTTTGCATACATATTTTTAAACGAAGAACATAAATGAAAGGTACAAATCATTTTTTTATAATTTGGCTATATGCACTTTAAAGAAAACCAGCTGTAACTTGTAATAACTTCATGCATAATATGTATGGTATACTAGTATGACCTCAGGATCACAAAATCACAATAAAATTGGAGTTCATAAGTACATGTACAGCTGTGTCTCTACTAACTACCATGGATACCTGTCATGTGGTAATCCATAGTGGGACCAAAACCACAATCACCACAGTCAGGTGAAATACACATTTCCGTCAACAGTTCATCATGTGTCCACAGGGAGCACTCACATAACAGCAATAAAAGCCACTTTATCTTCTTTGTTTTGTTTACATGTAGTTATTCAAACAAAACTGTCATTATTATTCTTGGTTTTCAGTCACGCAAGAAAAAAAAAATAAAATTATCTACTATTCAATAAATTAAGTCAAGAAATTGAGATGTTGTAGAAGAGTAATAAATAAACAACATACAAAAGTCTTGGGGCTGTGCGATATTGCGTGCTCCAGTTATTCTGCAAAATGTACCACCTCGAATTATAGAGTTTAGTATGGACACGCCATGTTAGTGTCCCTCTGAGGGGCACAAATATGGCGGCCAGAAACGTGTTAAAACATCTGGAATTTACTTTGGCTATCTCAAAGGCATTCTTCCCTCTTTTGAGCTTGCAAACATTCGCAAAGACACTTCTCCTGTCATGTTGGCTTTTCAAACCTCAAAAACACAAGCTGAATCAATGTTTTCGTGTACGTGACATGCCTGTGAGCAGACATGTTTATGTCACGCACTGTGAAAAAACCTAAAATTCAAACTGCTCTATTTTCAAAACAAAGCACGCTACCGAGCTGAAAACATGCAAGCAGATACATTTCTCAAATGTCTTTTACGTGATGAAGCTAAAAATACAAAAATCTGTTTAATTTTGAATTTTAGTTTTTTATGACGTCATGTGAAAACCAAGAATTAACCAACCCTAAAGTTTTTGGTTGTTTTGTCACAAATTCATTACAACAGGTTTCATTTATAATGAATCAGTCCCCTTGCACTTAAGGTGGCTCAAAACACTTGAGTTTTCAGTGCTTTTGAGATGTAGATTTTGAAAATTCTGTACATGGGATTCCGAGCCACCTTAAATTTTCGACAATTTAAGGTGGCTCTGAATGCCATGTACAGAATTTTTTTTAAACTTTGCTTAAAGTTGCGTCTTATCCTGCTTATCAAATTTCGATAACAATAAAAAATTTCCGTGCTGTTTTTGAAATATAAGTACTTAAAGCTAAAATTAAGGGTGTTTTTAGTAGGTCATACTGTTGCTATGGTAACATAGCATCATGAAAATGATAACAATGTGCTCACCAATGATTGGGCAGTTTTTCGATACCATGATTGTAGCATCAACGAATAAAGAGTAGTAATAATGACCCATCAAAATCTATGTCTTGGAAAGTGCTGAAAACTGTTTTGAGCCACCTTAATTGACGATTCCAATGTAATCCACTGGTATTCACGGTAACCGGTGAATATCGTTGCACAGTTTGCAAGATTGAAACATTGACAACTTTTAATCATACTGTAATAACAACACTTTCCTTCAATTTTTAAAATTTGATCCAAGTTACGATCGCTAAGAACTAAAAAACGTAAATTGAATGTTGCAGTCGATAAAACCTAAGAAGCTAAGCTAACAACTGTCGGAAATGAAATGAAATGAAATTAAAGCTAAATGAAGCTGACAACTGTCGGTTACTGGAATACTTAATGTTTATTTGTTAAGTGAATCACACACAAAAAATATCGGCCGACGTAACTCCGGGCGAGATGACGTTCGGGCGACTTGACTGTAAAGCAATCCACTGTATGTTCCTGCAAATTTGACCTTGAATGCGGGTCGGTACAAAACGTGGACCCCCCTTCTGGACCCCCTTCTGGACCCCCATCTGGACCCCTTCTGGACCCCCTTCTGGACCCCCTTCTGGACCCCCTTCTGGACCCCTCGATTTTTCTGTTGAAAAATAATAAAATGATATTTAACAGTCCGTTTTGGATTTCAACTTCGGCCGGTTCGTTGATAGTTATAGACAGTATTACAGTAATCGCGAACATTACCACAGCCAGTTGCCATTTTCATCCCGAGAAAGACTTGCTTTGAATTTCGCTGAATTTGCGTTGCTGACTTTTGTTGTTGTTACCAAATACTTTAGAATTTTCTCGCAAAGCTTAGATAAACGTTAAATATGCAAATTACTGTTAAGCTTTCAATTGGCTTCGGAGAATGTGAAAATTATGTGGTGGCAGATTTATGTCACATGCTAGGCAACCAGAGTGATCATATTTCATTCCATCATGTTTGGTGCCACAACATTCAGCGGATTTGACGGCTCTACGATATTTCAGAGCAAGCTTTCGACTATATTTTGCCAGCGTGGAGGAAAACATTGCTCAGCTTTTTGCTGCAGTGATAACATTCACTAGCAGTGCTTATTCTTATCCAAACAGAAAAAAAGATAGTTTTTGAGCTCGGTTCACATTCTTCGAAACCCAGTTGAAAGCCGAACAGCACTTTGCATACTTAATGTTTATCTAATCTCCTTTGTGAGAAAATTCTAAAGTATTTTGTAACAACAAAAATCAGCGAAATTCAAAACAAGTCTTTCTCGGGATAAAAATGGCAACTGGCTGTGGTAGTGTTCGCGGTTACTGTAATACTGTCTGTAACTATCAACGAACCGGCCGAAGTTGAAATCCAAAGCGAAGACTGTTAAATATCATTCATTTTATTAGTTTTCAAAAGAAAAATCGAGGGGTCCAGAAGGGGGTCCAGAAGGGGGTCCAGAAGGGGTCCAGATGGGGTCTAGAAGGGGGTCCAGAAGGGGGGTCCACGTTTTGTACCGACCCCTTGAATGCAGCATAAGTAAGCCCCAATCTGGAAAGAAACTTAGTGGGATGCTACATATGCCTACGACGAAAAATTGACATTGGTCTCATCCACTGGCTATGTTTTACTACAAAGTGCAAGTTTAACTAATTTCAAAATCACATAAGTTTTCTTACAAAGGCAAACTTCAGCGATTACCGCACATCTCCGTCATCTCTGGAATCTGAATGTGACAGCTTGTAGGATACGGAGTAACTGTTGAATAACCCAGCGTATTTTCTTTCTAAAAAACCGAATCGCATTTTTTTTTTCTATGAAGTTAAGACTTACAAGCTTATTTAGAGTCAAGCCGAAAATGTACGTAGCGTGCAACGTGGTACGAGAAACCTCGTGCCGCTTTGATCGTCGATCGAACACGCTTCTAGGTCATCGAATACCGTAAATTAACTCATAAAAATGTTTGTCATTACCTAACTTCAAAGAAAAGTTTGACATACCTGGGAAAGAAAGGGCCAACCATAAAAATACATACAGGAACAGCACACGCCTACAGGTAACCACCGCCATGTTAAAAATAGGGACTTTAAGCAAATCGCTACGGCGACCTCTGCTACGGCGGCCGGAAGTAAAAAAGCCCAGAAATGAAGCAGTGCGCATGCTTGGAAATGAGCTTTCGCCGTAGCGCTAAATCCTGCAACGTGACGAACTGCCTTCTGGCGTAGTCGCTACTACGTGAGTATAAAAGTCGACTCTCCTCCTATTCTTTGCGGTCACTAGTTTTAAAAACTAACATAGATTGTTTTTCACTTTATCAAGAAAGTATTTGAAGCTTCTGGTTTTCCAGTAAATACGTTTTCCCTGCGTTTTCTCGTAAAAGATTTCTATCGTTAGCAGACTGTGCCATGCATAAACATGGCCGCGGAAATACTGCCAGAAAAACAAAGGCTAGACGAAAACCGTAAGTACGACTGTTAGCAATAAGGCTAATGAAATGTCACTGAAGGTTGTTTACGCAAGAATAAAATATCTGAAACGTTGAATTTGTTGATTTCTTGTTAAATACGGCACATAAGAAAAATCACTTGCAGCGAACTCCGATCTTCAATTGTAGTTTTCTGTTTTGTGTAGAAATCGCCCTCCGATGATGTTTTCTATTAATATTCTTCTTGGCAAACGAAAGATTGGAATTTAAGTACAGAAATTCTTGCGCAAAGTCTCTCTCAAAAGAGGGAAATTGGTTTCTATTTTCAGTGTTTTTGGTTCGTTCTAGATAATCTCGTCCGCTGTGGCAAATTAAGTTTTACAGTATAAAGCAGTACTGAATTCTTCGTCTGAAGTGAAGCCCATATTTTTCTTTCATGTGACAACTACGTTGTTTTATGTATTCGCTTCTCCAAAGGAGGTCATAACAGCGAAAGCAAGTGAGCCGTAGTCACTGCTTCCTTAAAGTTGAAATTTGGAGGGCTACGGTGACGTACTCTCCCGAGGACTCCGCATCCACGACCGCCGTAGTAGAGGTCGCCGTAGCGATTTGCTTAAAGTCCCTAATACTTTCAGGCGGTACTGTACAATCAGACCAATCAGACCAGCAAGACCAATTGCCATGAACTAAGCAAATATGTCAAACAAATAACAAAGTCAACAGCAAATTGTCTTAGTTGGCAAATGAGACTATAATATTCTAAACCAAAGAGTATCAATGGAAATTGTTCAACTTATTTTGATTTGACACACAGACAAGAAACATTGTAACTACCTGGGCAAGGCTCAGTGTTGCAGGTTCTTGATTCCAAACTATCCCCTGTACATGGTTTACCACCAAAGGCTGCTGGAGGATTGCTGCACGTTCGTGTTCTTCTTTGTTCCCCACCCCCACAAGAGATAGGACAGTGACCCCAGTTACTCCATGGAGACCAGCTGCCATTGACTAAAGATGAGATAGTTGAAATTCAATATCAGAAGTTTAGCAAGCAAGTTTTGGAAAAAAAACAAAACAAAACAAGTACAGCCCACAATGGGATATCAGATGTATGAAATCAATATATTACCCCTGCATGTGGACACTAGTCCCTACGTGCCCATGCCACTCATAATTTATTTTATTTTTGGTACATATGTTTGAGTATTTATTTCATTTTTCTTATTTTATTTATTTATTGTATTTTTTTTTTAACCTTGGCCTTAATCCAGGGGCAGTGCCTCTCATGGGCCATTAGTCCCATTGCACCTACACCTTTTGGGTCTTGTTTCTTTTCTTTTCTTTCTTTCTCTTTTTCTTTTTTTTTATGTGTTGTATTATAAATTTATATTATATATTACAAGAGGAGTACCCAATAAAGCTGTTATAATAATAATAAAAAGATGTACAGTGTACACCAAAACTGATACCACTGGGGTTTTCAATTACTTCTGTTGAATAATAGGAGGAGAGCTACGTTTACCCACTGACAAAGAGATAAATTGATTTTTCAGTAATAGTCTGCATAATAACTAGGCAGTCCTATGGCAAAATAGATTAAAAGGCGCAAACTATTAATTTTTAATTTTAATTAAATCAGCGCAGCTCATAGGCTAATATCAGAAAACCGGGAAAAAAACAAACAAACAAAGGAGATGTGAAAAGAGCCATTTTTGGAGCTAGTCTCTCATATATACCTACATGTAAGTTCTGTCTCTTGGTCAAATTAGGCTATTGTTCTATAAGCCAATCAAAAGATAGAGACAAAAACGTGTTCAACCACGCATGATGCCATTACCTGGACAAGGGTTTCCATTGCATTCTCTTGTTTCATTCCATGGCCCATGACACAACTTGCCTCCAAATGCTGGTGACGGATTAATGCAAGCTCTGGTACGAATTTGGACCCCTCCAATACAAGTTGCAGTACAATCAGACCAGTCAGACCAGCAAGACCAATTGCCATGAACTACATAAATATGTCAAACAAATAACAAAGTCAACAGTGAATTGTCTGTGTTGGCAAATGAGACTAGAATTTTATAAATCAAAGAGTATCAATGGAAATTGTTCAACTTATTTTGATTTGACACACAGACAAGAAAAATTATTACCTGGGCAAGGCTCACTGTTGCAGGTTCTTGATTCCAAACTATCCCCTGTACATGGTTTACCACCAAAGGCTGCTGGAGGATTGCTGCATGTTCGAGTTCTTCTTTGTTCCCCACCCCCACAAGAGATAGGACAGTGACCCCAGTTACTCCATGGAGACCAGCTGCCATCGACTAAAGATGAGATAGTCAAAATTCAATATCAGGAAGTTTAGCAGGCAAGTTTTGGATAAAAATTGATAAGTACAGCCCACCATGGGAGATCAGATGTACACTGTTCAGTGTACACCAAAACTGATACCACTGGGGTTTTCAAATTACTTCTGTTGAATAGTAGGAGAAGCTACATTTGTATGTTTACTTCACTGACAAGGACTGACAAAGAGATAAATAAGTAATAGTCTGCATAATAAATAGGCAGCCCTACGGCAAAATAGATTAAAAGGCACAAACTATTAATTTTTAATTCTAATTCAATCAGCGCAGTTCATAGGCAAATATCAAAAAAACCTCGAAGCAAACAAAGGAAAGTGTGAACGTGAAAGAGCCTTTTTTGGAGCTAGTCTCTCATATATATCTAAGTTCTGTCTCATGGTCAAATTGTTCTATAAGCCAATCAAAAGATAGAGACAAACACATGGTCAACCATACATGATGCCATTACTGCTCTAATAAACAATCTCTACAGTTTATATTTACAATGTATCAAGTTTATACAGAGGTATGTTCAGAGTTTTATATTATATTTACATCAATTGAATAGTGTTTTATCGTCAGTAAACCATCTTGATTTCCCTTAAGAAGCTTTGTTGTTGTCCACACATTGGGGTCATGGAGATACAAGTGGCAGTAAAACAGCTGTTTAACACAACTTACACCAAGGAAAAGTTCTGTGGTACAGTAAAGTGGAGTTCCTCTGGACACAAAGAATGAAAAAGGAAAATTTGCATTTTCTTCTGGGAAAGAATTCAGCTTCAAAGAAGGAGGGTAGTAACTTGAGGAATGTGTGTACTGGAATGTTTCAGTAGGTTTGTATTGCATTTTTACATCGATCAGGCGCCGCCAGTATAGACTTGTTTGTGAATCGTTCGCCTTTGAAAAGGTTTGTGTTAAGGAACATAGTTTCAGTGTTTGATAATTTAAGCCATAAACTTGATAGTTTGGTTGTGGCTATTAGCTTGTTCATTGAATTGCAAGACTTCTTCTTTACGTATATTTCAAGTTGAGAATACCGGTATATCGTCAATATTCTTTTTCCAGACAAGTGGTTTATGAGAGCTTCGGTTACAAATGTCTGTTTCTACCACCGCCATAAAAGATACTGGCAAAAGCGACTGCCATCTGGGTACCATTTGTTTGTCACTGTCTTTTTCCTGATAAAAGCCGTACTACGTATAAAGAGCTCAAAACAATCCAGCAAAAGATCACGTCCGCAAGGTTGCAACTAGTCTGTGACCATGTGTTCAATCAATCTTGACAGCCTGTGAGGTATTTTTTTATCACAATGCCACTGTCAGCAACCTACTGCACTCTTTTGGCCATATTATTTCAATTCTTTACCAAATGGTGCATAAAAGCTCCAAGATATTAATTTACATAGACAGTTTTTGAAATAGTTATGATTTTACATATGGAAAAAAAGGGGTTTTTTATTGGCAAGTCAATTAACTTTCTCATTGAAATTCAAATTTCGCGCTCTTCAACAACTGGACGACTGCATGACTTCAAATATGGATCCCTGACAAATCACAATTTAATTGTCACTGCCTTCTTAACAAGGGTTGCCATTCATTGGGGAACAGAAAATTCCCTGACATTACCCCAACAACAAACCATTTTTCACTGACCATTCAAGACAAAACCTTGAGCAATGAAGCCAGCAGTAAAGGCACAAAATAAATAATTCTTTTGCAACAATTTTTTGAAATGACACTGTACCTCTATTGGCAAGGAATCTCCCTCCATAAAGCTCCTTTGGCCAGTAAAACATAAAACTCGCTGACTTTTCATTGACTTTCAAGTTAGAATTTAGAATTTCCCTGACTTGATGCATAATTCGTTAACTTTTTCCTCAACGTGAAAAAACTCTGATTTTCCCTCACCATGACAACCCTAGCTGTTAACCCAGTGATGGCTCTGAACTTGCCAACTGATCATTTCAGTCCTTTATTATATGGCTAGGGTTTGTAGCCAATATAACACACACTCTGATTGGCTGAGCACAGCTAAGCACTAGCGCATTATTCTACTAGGCCATTAAGCTCACCGATAAGCAACAGATAAGCAGCCAATGCAAACGCAAAACATGCACACATTTTTTGCCTTAACACGGTTCAAAAAACATGTTTGAAAATGCATTTCTTCTGTGCATTTTACCTAGTGTCATTCACTGCAACTTAAATTTTCTTTGTGCGATATTGTTTTGGTTATTAAGTAGTTAATATAATTTTAAAAAAACTACCAAAACTATAAAGCAAAAAAGGCAGAGAGTACAATATGAACACCAAGCATTTACCTGTCCTATCCAGGATTTGCAGGAGATAACGAAATTCTAGTTCTGGGTAGGTGTCCATCTCCTTCTGTACCCTGATCCTGCATATTGTTTCATTGTCATCCTTAGTTAAGTCAAACAATATTAAAAAGCCACTTGGATCTATGGCATGTTTTGTTGCGTTTTCCACATGATGATGCCACGTAGAGTTCATGCCTCCCACGTGGTGATAATTTGTCTGATATTTTGCTTTACAGCTCCAATCCAGAAAAACAAAATCCTTGACCACCTCTTTACTGTTGGCAAATGGTGACCATGGGAAAGCAATGCTGGTGCCAGTTATTCCAAGCTTTAAGAACACATTGTCATCCCCACTTCTTGTTGTCGTTTCTTGCCAATCCATCACTAAGCAAAACAATAGATAAAAAATAATGAAAAATTTAGTACCTAATGCTCATAACGTTGTTGATCAGGGTGTGTGAAGATTGTAATGCAGATGTTTTTCATTTGATTCTCAAATATACCCCTTTGTGGAGTTCAAAAGTGGAAAGCCAGTAAAATTAAGCACACATACTTCAAGAACTGAAATTGAAAATTTTTAGAGCAACAAATATTGCATGCCAAAATCTTAAAAGCGATGATAAAATATCGACAATTTAATGACCCAGTTTATTATTATTTAGACCAATCAAGGATTTTTTCTTGTCACCCGAAGGAAGAATACAACAGAGAGGAATGACTGTAGTGTAATAATCAAAACAAACTATTTCAATGCCACTAGCACTGTATGGCAAGGTTGAAGTTCAAGACAAGAGAAAACAAGGCAAAAGTATATGTTTATTTAACAGAAGGCATGGCCACCAAGTTTTTGTAAATAAAATGTCCTGTGACCGTAAGCAAGGAAACAAGAAATTTCCTATCCTCAGGCACTTTAGACAAGGACCAAAAGAAACTAATTTGTTTGAGCAAAGAATTGGAACATTCAGCAACAAATTAAATCCCCACCCCATGAGTCCTGTGTGTTGTTTCACAGTAAGTTAAGCTTAGATCATGATATCACATTTCAATGTTTGATTCAACATACAATGTCGCCTTTAAGTTGCTACCCTGAATCAACATAAACAAACTAACCGGCAGAGCTTTTCTACCAAGTAAAACATATTTAAACAAGCAACACAGTTGTTTTGGGAGAAAAATATAATTCATTTTAATCCTTATGCAAATGTCATTTGCTTCCCTGTGGGTTGACCCCCAGGCTGACCAAGGAGATATGTGGGAGAATACAAGGAAATGAATAGGATTCTTTGCCCTAGGGTAGGGGAAAATCTTGACGTTGTTTTACAATCAAAGGTTAGGAGGTGGGGGAACTCACAAGTTTGTAAAGGATGTCAGGGGGATTTTCTGCTGAGAGACACCTCACCCAAGGGACTTTGTCCTGCAAGATTCTCCCCCCCCCCCCCCCCTGATTTTTGAATTCCCCTGGTTAGCTCAGAGGTTGACCCTATGGGCAAGCCAATGACATATGCATTACATGCAGACAGGTGCATATTCTTATCAAAGACGACATTGCAACTAAATTAAATAGCTTTCCAAACCAAAACAACAATCTTGTCCAGAAAGTCTATATCCTTTGGCTTAAATAAACGATCTGTATAAAAATTATTTTTTAAAGCAATTCAATATTGTGGCAAACGACAGTTACCATGCTGTAACATCGCTGTAGATTTCTTGAGGTCTGGCACAAATCAACATGATAACTTTGTCCTTCACAGTTGTTTTTCGGGATGTACATGTGTAAGGCAATGCTCTCTCTGCAAGGGGAGCCTTGCATGCCATCCAAAACAACAGCTGTGAGTGAGAATACATGATAACCAGTCTAGTTTGATAGACTCTGGGAAAGAGGTTGCATTACTAGGCATTATAACTACTACCTGAGAAATTTCTGCAATTTGATTGGCTGAGAGTAAAGGTGTTTCAGCTTAATTAATTTGAAATACAGACATGTGAAAATTTACAGTTTCTATGGTAACCCAAATCACTACATCACATCTCTGCACAAGTTAAAAAACAATGGCTGAAAGTTTCCAAATTTTCAAATTTAAGATACTCAAGAACTCAAAGAAAATTCAGAAAACCAAAATACGATTAAAAAGTACATTCACTTGGCTAAATGTTTGGACCAGCTGTGCCAAAAGTAAGGATTCTCGAAACCAATTTGCTCACTTATGAATCGAAACAACCGGACAAAATAAACGGTGTGGGTAAAAGGTAGAATGAGTTTGCAGAATGGCAAAATTATGCGGAATGTAATATATGTAGAACAACTAAAAAATATATAATTCAATTAAAAGTGCGCCCTTTCTGCATAGTTTATAATTCTATAGTTAACATTAATAATCTTGGAACTCTAAAATTATTGATCGCGTCTGATGACAGCCTAACAGAATGAATAATCGCAAGCTAGTTGTCGATCTCAGTCACAACAAAATGTTGAAAACAAATTTATTTGACCTAGAAACCTCCTTGTTTTCCACTCTTTAACAAACAAGCGAGCACTGAGTTCAATAATATTAGTCATACATACTGTACATGTAACAACAATGCAGCACAAGCGATGCAAAACTCTTGTAAAACACTGAAAACCATAATAAGCTCTACAAGCTGGGTCTGTTCCTAAATCTGTTACAAACTATCCCGGAAAATTCCCTAACGAATATTACTGATATATTCCCTGCGACCTACTTTGTATTTTTTTTTCTTTTTTTTTTGTTTGTTTTAATAATATTAAAACTTAATACGCTACTTACAATATTTACAATACTGAAATAGTAACAATACAGTTTAATACTTAATATACTTATTTCTATAATATGAAACAATACACTACCGTAAAGACTTGCAGATAAGCTGCACTCACAGATAAGCCACACCCTGAATTTAGCAACTCAAATTTTGGAAAAAAAGATTTTCTAGTAAACGTTGAAAGAAATTCAAAGTCGAGTCTGAAGAAGTGTTCTGTCTTCTTCAAACATAAACTCGCCAACATTGAAATGGAAAATACTTCGAAGTTGTACCCACAATTTTAGCTCTACAGTAGAATAAACATCACGTTCACAACTATGATGTATGATGGATGTTTTTCTTTTACTTGTTGACAGGTATTTCTTCGTTGAATAAACAGTTTTTCATAGAATTTTGCATCTTCATCATTCTGAATGTTCATAGCTTAGTAGCCTTGCATTAGTTCAGACGATGGAAGACTGGACACCGCGGAAGAAACAGTGGGCCATTTGCCACTCGAATACTCAGTGAAATAGCCAGTTATTTTCTCGCTCATGGAGGATTGATTGCCGTTGAAGTTACAAACTGTCATTGATGCTGTAAACAATTTTATGGGGGAATGGAAAGTCCATGCTGCGTCACGTTCTTCTATTCGAGAAAGGCGACCTTAAAGTGTTTAATCTGTTAACGAAGGGTTAGCACTGTTTAATGACAAGTTTTGGGAAAATGGTGACAGGGGCTTATTTGCAAGTCTTTAACCCTTTGACACCTGAACCGCCCAGAACCGCCCGTAAAAAACTCCCATGCCTCAAAATATTGCAACTTTCCCAATCGCACGAATATTGCCATAACTGTTAGTTGTGAGCACGAAATGGAATGTCCTTTAAATTTGGATATCCAATAAATGCAAGAAACTTAGCGATTTTTACCAAATATGGCCTTTTGAGTTTGGACAAGAACGAAACTGACCGTTTTTAACGTCAAAGAGAAACGACAAAAATGCCCCTTTTCGCCTTCATGTTTTTTAAGGAAATCATCGTCGAAAAGCCAAAATTCAACCATCATAACGAAATTCAGTCCTTTTTCTAGCTTAGAAATGACTTTTTTCCTTCATATTCTTCTCCCGAGCGTAGATACAGCCTTTTGTTCCAGTGCATTCGGGCCTTCCCAACATTTTCAACATCTTGAGCGCATTGCATGCTGGGAACTAACGAGAATTTTTGACAGCACCCGTTCCTTCTCCCAATTCTTTCACATATAAACTAAGTCTACAGCCACTCCGACCTACCGCAAAAATTTCCTGCTCGTGGTCATCTTCAGTACTCAGAAATTCCAAAATATGTGGCGGTAGGTCGAGAAATTCATCAATAGTCGAGTCCCAAAGGTACTAAGTGTTCGACCGGCCAAATTCCCAGTTCGTCGAGTAACAAGCCAAATTCAACAACAAAGTACATCACCTTGCTCGATTCTTTGAGAAAGTGGACTCTTAGCTACCGTCACGCTTAATGATGCTCATCAGGCAGCCGCTAAAGATGAAAAATGGCTGTAAACTTAGCAAAAATCGCAAGCAAACCGAACTTCGGCCATTGTGGTTGCTTCACGGATAAAAATAGCTACGTCAAAATGACGTTTTCAGAAACCTTGAGCCTCCAGTGCCTTAGGACAGCATCACTTTTCTCTGGTAGGTCAAATAAAGAGTCACGAATTGTTATTCATCGTTTATAGGTGGAAAATCACTCCGAAAATGTAAAAATAGCTAGGAGTCAAAGGGTTAAGGTACTTACAATGTTGTTACAAATCGAAACAAAAAAAAACAAAAAAGGACAGCACATCAAGAGGTTGTTGATAAAGATATATAAAAAATCGGTCTTTAACATTAAATTCTCAATTTTCCACTGTATTATTAAATTGGGCTGTGACTAAAAGTGGGACGGGGACGTGGGACTTGGGACGCAAGGACACGGGGACGCCGGGACGTGGGACTCGGGGACGTGGGACTCGGGGACGCGGGGACGTGGGGACGTGGGACTCGGGGACGTGGGGATGTGGGTACGTGGGGACGTGGGACTCGGGGACGCGAGGACGTGATAAACAAACAACACCCGAATTTTCCGCTGAATTTGCAATTTACAGTTCTCGGTGGTTAAGAGAAAGGTATTACATGATGGAGTTTGTCAGCAGACCAGTAGCCATCGGAAAATTCGGGTGTTGTTTGTTTATCACGTCCTCGCGTCCCCAAGTCCCACGTCCCCACGTCCCCGCGTCCCCACGTCCCCGAGTCCCACGTCCCCACGTCCCCGAGTCCCTCGTCCCCGCGTCCCCAAGTCCCCACGTCCTCACGTCCCCGAGTCCCACGTCCCGGCGTCCCAGTGTCCTCGCGTCCCACGTCCCTGTCCCACTTTTAGTCACAGCCATTAAATTGTTTACAAATTGAGAGCAGTTAGGATGCATCTTGTTAATTTTACAGCTATATACATACTGTTTTATAAGCAGAATGAGTAAATCTAGCAGGCATCGGAGGTTATTGTTTAAGCCGGTTACAGACGAGCAAGTTTTCCTTGACAAGTTTTGACTTGACAAACTTTATTTGCTGGTGTGTAAAGAAAAACTTGTCAAGTTTTTCCTTGAAAAGTGCACTTGTTCAAAAACTAGCATGCTAGTTTTTGAACAAGTGCACTTGTCAAGGAAAACCTTGACTAGTTGCAAAATTTGTTGATCTGTACGGGTTGACAAGGAAAACTTGTCAAGAAAATTGTCGTCCGCTGTGTAATTGCATTGCTGGCTACAGTGAATACTTGTCAAAGAAAACTTGTTCATTCGTTTACACCAGCAAATAAAACTGTTGTCAAGTCAAAACTTGTCAAGGAAAACTTCTTTGTGTGTAACCAGCTTAAACATGAGCAATTTAAAATTGCTAATGAAACTTGTCAAGGAAAACTTGCTCGTCTGTAACCGGCTTTATAGATGGCAGGGGATAATTTTGAAAAAGAATTTGCTCAATTAAGTTTATATAAAACAGGGGTCTATCTAATTCTGGAGTGTTTTTTAATTCTGGAGTAAAAATTACACGGTTATTAACCTAAACATACGCTTTTTAAGGTTATTAATCTGGTTTGGCAATACTTTACGACTATTAATCGTGAAGAACGTGTTCTGCGATTAATAATCGTGTACTTTACGGTTAATAATCGTAAAATTCACGATTATTAATCGTGTTTGGAAGATTATACGATTAATAATCGTAGAACGCGCGATTATTAATCGCATCTGACAGGCAAACACGGTTAATAATCGTATGTTACCGATCTCGGTCACAACAAACAGTGAAGACAGATTTGATTTGACCGGCCGCCATTACGAGAAATTTTTCAAAGTTAAGCACTACTCTCGCCAGGGCTGGCTTTGATATAAATATTACACAAATGAACCCTTGAGGTGGTTAAACTTCTCACGACTTTTGTTTTTATGGGGTTAGTCAGTTCGCGAACGATATTTTCCTCGGTTTTCACTCTTCCAGGGGCACCCAACGAGCAAAATCAACCAAAAGCTGTAGAAACGCATTTTTGAGTACCTTATGGTGTTTGAAGTCTGTTTAAAGCGATGTTTTCATAAGCTAGAAGAAGTTCATCTGTTCGGATTTCCTAGCTGAAATTTTAATTACCCGAAAATATTAGGGAACAAAATCTTCCTTTGAGAAAATGCAAGCTGAAATTAACTTTACACGAACTTTCTAGGGAACTATTTTCTTTCCGAAAATGCTAGCTGACGTTTTTGACTGCCAAAAACAGCAATTATGACCCTTCCGAAAACCTCAGGGCTATGATTTTCTCATTGCGAATCTTTTAGGCCACGTTTTAGTTAAGAAAATCCGAGTGCATTCGTAAATCGACACCGAAAGCGCAAGGCGAATTACCCTCCACCGAACAGATATCTACCGAAACTTGTCGTTGGGTGCCCCTGCTCTTCGGCGAACGCCAACGCGAGAAGTTGGCCGGATTAACAACAAACTCACCAGCGCGACCGATGATGTGAAATAAAACTTTGACAACGATAATTAGGTCAACGAGGCCGTCTAGTCAAATCTTTTGCAATCAACCACGGAAAAAGAGAATTGATTTATTTAACACAGTGGCTATATGCCCTTATTTTAATCCATTTCAAAACTCCCAAATGAATCTTATAGTTTGATCCTAACACCGTGAAATTGACAAGATGCGAACTTGAAAAATTGAAAACTTAATTGGTTGTCTTTTGGTCGAAAGATTCGGTCGTGAATACGCCGCAATAGTAAGCGTATTCTGGAAAATAAGTGATTTGAAAACGATATCGTGTTGTAACTGATAAAATCTCTGAGTCTTATTAAAGTTTTCATGCAGTCAAAATGTGGGGAAAATCACAAAGTGAGAAATCAACAATGGTGCACGTCCTACGTCAAGAAACCAGAGGGAAAATATCAGGCACTACAAAAGCAGTTTTATCTACACACTTAAACCCTAAAATGCACCAGTTCATAAGATAATAGTGTTTGCGAATTTGTTTTCATTCACGAATGACAAAAGTTAAGCGACTTGTAAACACAGGTGTAAAATTACATAAGTTTGCTGGAGCTAACGTGTTCTGCGATTAATAATCGTGTACTTTACAGTTAATAATCGTAAAATTCACGATTATTAATCGTGTTTGGAAGATTATACGATTAATAATCGTAGAACGCGCGATTATTAATCGCATCTGACAGACAAACACGGTTAATAATCGTATGTTACCGATCTCGGTCACAACAAACAGTTGAAGACAGATTTGATTTGACCGACGAGAAATTTTTCAAAGTTAAGCGCTACTCTCGCCGGGGCTGGCTTTGATATAGATATTACACAAATGAACCCTTGAGGTGGTTAAATTTCTCTTGATTTTTGTTTTTATGGGTTTAGTCAGTTCGCGGATGATATTTTCCTCGGTTTTCACTCTTCGGCGAACGCCAACGCGAGAACTTCAATAACAACAAACTCCCCAGCGCGAGCGATGATGTGAAACGTTTGTAAAACTTTGAGAACGATAATTAGCTGAATGAGGCCGTCTAGTCAAATATTTTACAAACAGCCATGGAAAAAGATAATGGGTTTATTTAACACAGTGGCTATATGCCCTTATTTTAATCCATTTCAAAACTCCCGAATGAATCTTATAGTTTGATCCTTAAACACTGTGAAGCGAACTTGAAAAATTGAAAACTTAATTGCTTGTCTTTTAGTCGAAAGATTCATGAAACCAGCGGGAAATTATCAGGCACTACGAAAGCTGTTTTATCTACACACTTTAATAGACCCTAGAATGCACCGGTTCATAAGATAATACTAGTAGTGTTTGCGAATTTGCTTTCATTCACGAATGACAAAAGTTAAGCGACTTGTAAATACATGCGCAGGCGTAATTTCATAAATCGGTTGCTCGAGGTTTAAGCTGGAGCTAACGTGTTCTGCGATTAATAATCGTGTACTTTACAGTTAATAATCGTAAAATTCACGATTATTAATCGTGTGTGGAAGATTCTACGGTTAATAATCTTGGAACGCGCGATTATTAATCGCGTCTAACAGGCAAACGTGGTTAATAATCGTCATTTTTTTAGTGTGTGTTATATACTACGAGAATGCACTATGCAAATTTAGTCGAAAAGTCACGCAACACTGTGCGAGAATTGGCTGTTACCAGCCGCTCCGAATCTGCTGTAAATATGAGCGCTTCAGGAAAATCGAAGCTATCTTTGTAAATAAGAAAAATTCCTCTCAAATAGGAATAAGTCTTAAGTCGCACATTTTCACTAGTCCGTGTAGCAGTATTGAAACCGCAGTGAGTCGTGAGTGCGAAGAAGCGTCAATGCTGAATTTTTTCAGAGTCTGTCAGCGACTCCTTTCTTTGTTTACAAAAAAAAAAATCAAACTATCTGCTGAAACGAATAAATCTTTCATGGGGAAGGCTGCAAATTTTAAAAAGGTTTTTTCTTTGAGTAGTTATAAGTCTTGATTTGCCTTTTCTGGATGTGTTGACTTGTTTTGGCGCCAAATTTTTTATTACGCGGGAAAAATAGGCCTGTCATAGTAGAAGATTAAATTTTTCAAATGGGATGGATTTCCATGCATGTTATTTCCCTAAAACACCATTCAACATTGACATGAATGTACTTGATAGCTAGATTATTTTATTGCATTTACCAGAAAATGGGCTTACCTCCGAAACCAGCGTAACTTGCAAGTACTTTTCAAGGCGTCAGAATCCATGTGACACTCATACGTCTCAAAACTCGTTTAGAAGGTCTTTAAAACACTGCTCTTTCAATTTCATTCACTGACTGACGTTGGTGTGATTCCTTTATTTTAACAGCTATCGATGATCTGTCTTCACTGGTTTGCATTCGCAAGCCTGAGGCTGGTGTGTAAAGCAATCTCCAAGTGGCGTTTAGTCCTTGTAAATACACCGCATCGTTGTTTTCAACTGATATTGATGAGACTTGGTTCTTGTTGTCACGATGACTCCCTCGAAAAATTCAGCGGGAAATACCGTATACTCGCCGTGTCGTGTATTAAAGATGGCCACAGAGTCAGCTTGATTCAGCTTCAGAAACAAAAAAAACCTGAGAGGGAACTCAACAAAATGTTTGTGATTTTCACTGAAGTGAATAGTTCTTGATCGGCTTGATGCAGAGGTGAAGCCATCTCTGATTCTGAGTTTGAGTTTAAGAGAAGAGTTCCAGCACCCGGCAAATAGATAGCCTGTATTTGGCTGCTCAAAGTGGTCTCTATTCTTACGTTGCCCGCCGTCTTGATTCCATAGTGATCAAATAGAAAGCTCGCTGTCAAAATTTACCCAATCACAGGGAAGCAAAGCCCTCCCTGCCCCCGCCTCCCGTTTCAAAAAACCTAGCTAAGGCCCTGTATGCCAAAACTGCCTGATATCGACATGACAAAATTTAGGCCTTTGTGGGTTGTATAATCGTAATATTTCCTCGTGAATGTCCTCGATTCTCACCTTGTTTAGAGCATTACCGTACTTTAGAAATATAGCTAGAACACACAACTGGGTTGGGTGGAGACTGAGTTTTGACAATTACCTCTGTGATTGGGTAAATTTTGACAGCGAGCTTTCTAAATCAAGACGGCGGGCAACGTAATAATAAGAGACCCCTTTGAGCAGCCAGATACAGGCTATCTATTTGCCGGGTGCTGGAACTCTTCTCTTAAACTCAAACTCAGAATCAGAGATGGCTTCACCTCTGCATCAAGCCGATCAAGAACTATTCACTTCAGTGAAAATCACAAACATTTTGTTGAGTTCCCTCTCAGGTTTTTTTTGTTTCTGAAGCTGAATCAAGCTGACTCTGTGGCCATCTTTAATACACGACACGGCGAGTATACGGTATTTCCCGCTGAATTTTTCGAGGGAGTCATCATGACAACAAGAACCAAGTCTCATCAATATCAGTTGAAAACAACGATGCGGTGTATTTACAAGGACTAAACGCCACTTGGAGATTGCTTTACACACCAGCCTCAGGCTTGCGAATGCAAACCAGTGAAGACAGATCATCGATAGCTGTTAAAATAAAGGAATCACACCAACGTCAGTCAGTGAATGAAATTGAAAGAGCAGTGTTTTAAAGACCTTCTAAACGAGTTTTGAGACGTATGAGTGTCACATGGATTCTGACGCCTTGAAAAGTACTTGCAAGTTACGCTGGTTTCGGAGGTAAGCCCATTTTCTGGTAAATGCGATAAAATAATCTAGCTATCAAGTACATTCATGTCAATGTTGAATGGTGTTTTAGGGAAATAACATGCATGGAAATCCATCCCATTTGAAAAATTTAATCTTCTACTATGACAGGCCTATTTTTCCCGCGTAATAAAAATTTTGGCGCCAAAACAAGTCAACACATCCAGAAAAGGCAAATCAAGACTTATAACTACTCAAAGAAAAAACCTTTTTAAAATTTGCAGCCTTCCCCATGAAAGATTTATTCGTTTCAGCAGATAGTTTGATTTTTTTTTTGTAAACAAAGAAAGGAGTCGCTGACAGACTCTGAAAAAATTCAGCATTGACGCTTCTTCGCACTCACGACTCACTGCGGTTTCAATACTGCTACACGGACTAGTGAAAATGTGCGACTTAAGACTTATTCCTATTTGAGAGGAATTTTTCTTATTTACAAAGATAGCTTCGATTTTCCTGAAGCGCTCATATTTACAGCAGATTCGGAGCGGCTGGTAACAGCCAATTCTCGCACAGTGTTGCGTGACTTTTCGACTAAATTTGCATAGTGCATTCTCGTAGTATATAACACACACTAAAAAAATGACGATTATTAACCACGTTTGCCTGTTAGACGCGATTAATAATCGCGCGTTCCAAGATTATTAACCGTAGAATCTTCCACACACGATTAATAATCGTGAATTTTACGATTATTAACTGTAAAGTACACGATTATTAATCGCAGAACACGTTAGCTCCAGCTTAAACCTCGAGCAACCGATTTATGAAATTACGCCTGCGCATGTATTTACAAGTCGCTTAACTTTTGTCATTCGTGAATGAAAGCAAATTCGCAAACACTACTAGTATTATCTTATGAACCGGTGCATTCTAGGGTCTATTAAAGTGTGTAGATAAAACAGCTTTCGTAGTGCCTGATAATTTCCCGCTGGTTTCATGAATCTTTCGACTAAAAGACAAGCAATTAAGTTTTCAATTTTTCAAGTTCGCTTCACAGTGTTTAAGGATCAAACTATAAGATTCATTCGGGAGTTTTGAAATGGATTAAAATAAAGGCATATAGCCACTGTGTTAAATAAACCCATTATCTTTTTCCGTGGCTGTTTGTAAAATATTTGACTAGACGGCCTCGTTCAGCTAATTATCGTTCTCAAAGTTTTACAAACGTTTCACATCATCGCTCGCGCTGGGGAGTTTGTTGTTATTGAAGTTCTCGCGTTGGCGTTCGCCGAAGAGTGAAAACCGAGGAAAATATCATCCGCGAACTGACTAAACCCATAAAAACAAAAATCAAGAGAAATTTAACCACCTCAAGGGTTCATTTGTGTAATATCTATATCAAAGCCAGCCCCGGCGAGAGTAGCGCTTAACTTTGAAAAATTTCTCGTCGGTCAAATCAAATCTGTCTTCAACTGTTTGTTGTGACCGAGATCGGTAACATACGATTATTAACCGTGTTTGTCTGTCAGATGCGATTAATAATCGCGCGTTCTACGATTATTAATCGTATAATCTTCCAAACACGATTAATAATCGTGAATTTTACGATTATTAACTGTAAAGTACACGATTATTAATCGCAGAACACGTTAGCTCCAGCAAACTTATGTAATTTTACACCTGTGTTTACAAGTCGCTTAACTTTTGTCATTCGTGAATGAAAACAAATTCGCAAACACTATTATCTTATGAACTGGTGCATTTTAGGGTTTAAGTGTGTAGATAAAACTGCTTTTGTAGTGCCTGATATTTTCCCTCTGGTTTCTTGACGTAGGACGTGCACCATTGTTGATTTCTCACTTTGTGATTTTTCCCACATTTTGACTGCATGAAAACTTTAATAAGACTCAGAGATTTTATCAGTTACAACACGATATCGTTTTCAAATCACTTATTTTCCAGAATACGCTTACTATTGCGGCGTATTCACGACCGAATCTTTCGACCAAAAGACAACCAATTAAGTTTTCAATTTTTCAAGTTCGCATCTTGTCAATTTCACGGTGTTAGGATCAAACTATAAGATTCATTTGGGAGTTTTGAAATGGATTAAAATAAGGGCATATAGCCACTGTGTTAAATAAATCAATTCTCTTTTTCCGTGGTTGATTGCAAAAGATTTGACTAGATGGCCTCGTTGACCTAATTATCGTTGTCAAAGTTTTATTTCACATCATCGGTCGCGCTGGTGAGTTTGTTGTTAATCCGGCCAACTTCTCGCGTTGGCGTTTGCCGAAGAGTGAAAACCGAGGAAAATATCGTTCGCGAACTGACTAACCCCATAAAAACAAAAGTCGTGAGAAGTTTAACCACCTCAAGGGTTCATTTGTGTAATATTTATATCAAAGCCAGCCCCGGCGAGAGTAGTGCTTAACTTTGAAAAATTTCTCGTAATGGCGGCCGGTCAAATCAAATCTGTCTTCACTGTTTGTTGTGACCGAGATCGGTAACATACGATTATTAATCGTATAATCTTCCAAACACGATTAATAATCGTGAATTTTACGATTATTAACCGTAAAGTACACGATTATTAATCGCAGAACACGTTCTTCACGATTAATAGTCGTAAAGTATCGCCAAACCAGATTAATAACCTTAAAAAGCGTATGTTTAGGTTAATAACCGTGTAATTTTTACTCCAGAATTAAAAAAACACTCCAGAATTAGATAGACCCCTGTTATAAGTTCCACTGCATACATTGAGCCACGATAAGACATCTTGACCCCCCGACCTACACTGTGTGTGAAATTGACAAGATTGCAAAATTGATTCATTGAAAGCTCATTATATTTTGTCTCACAGCTGAACAATTCATCGTGAACACCTTCACAAATGCACTGCAAATGTCATTCACAAACTGACTAATCCTATAAAGGCAAGGGAAATTTATGGTTATCATAAGTTATCATAAGTGCATTAATGTTTATACCAAAGCAGTGGTTTCAATAAGCACCCACGTCCAACAAAAAGAAAAAGAGACGTTGGCTACTTTTGCCCTAAATTGAAGTACCGGTAATTACAAGTCAGAACTACTTCAAATGTCATTGAAACCCCTGCCAAAGCATGCCTGGCAGGGAGTAGTGCTTAAAATTTTGAAATGTTTCTTCTCGTCAGACATGGCAGCCGGTTAAATCAAATTTGTTTTCAACATTTTTGTTGTGACAGAGATTGGCAACTAGCTTGAGATAATTCACTGTGTTTTTATAGGCTGTAGAATAATTAACTGTTTTTATTATAGTTGAATTAATTTCTTTTGGTCATTCTGCACATAATACATTTGGCATAATTATGCCATTTCGCAAGTCATGCCACATGCCATTCCGCAAACTCAATCCATTTTATATCCTCATCATGAAATAAACAGTTGACATTACATAAATTTGTCAACTAGTAGTATAAATGAATAATAGGCAGCATGATTTGTATGTGTCAGACATATTTTGGCATAACTACCACGAGTGATTAAATTTCAAAATTGTCCAGACTTTCACTCGCTGTATCACTCATAGTGTTTATGCCAAATATCACCAAAGATCATGCTATTACCTATACAAAGTGCAGATCACAATAATTATTAACACATGCAGCGAGATGAATCCTTGAGCTGGCTCAGCAAATATTTCCAAGCAAATATTATATTCCAGTAAAGCTGTACCTCAAGGCTTTTCAAAGCTTTAAGCTTGAGTATAGTGCAATTATAATGAATTGACTTGGTACTTGGTGCCGATCGAATGAAAGCCTGGCCAAACTATTGAACAAAGTTGGATCCCACATCCAACATTGTTGAATGTGAATGTTGAGATAGTGGCAAAACCAACATTGCTAGACAAAACAAGCTACCAGTACAAGTTGGTGCTAAATTTAATTTAATTAAAACATACAGTGTAACACTAACACAGAAACGAAAAGTGCTTCTATAGCACTAGCATTAATGTTTATGGTACAAGAGCTGTTCAAGGACATAAGTGACAGTGACAAGCAAGGAAAAACCATGGAATGGTTAAGAGAACAAGCTGATAAAAGGGTATGTTCCATACCATTGTACAGTCATCATTGCAAGATACACCCATGTTTAAGGAGATGATGAGAATGAGCCCACATCAGTTCGCAAAAATTTTAAATCGGCTATTGAACCACACATCCGCAAAGAGATTATTGATAATGGCTAGCAGGGCGAACGTGATTCGCTTCAGGATACAACTTTATTTTGGAAGAATGGCAAAACACTGCAACATTTTTTGTCCAGCAAAATTGTTGGGCATAATGTTTGATTAAATACAAACTCCATCCAACACTTGATATTTGGGCAAAATATGTTGGACGAACATCCTCCAACATGGGCGGCCAAACGGTCGAACAGTGTTGGATCGAGCAAAGTTGGAACATTGAATCCAACAATAGATGCTTCCACGGTTTATGACACCATCTTGACTGGGGGGCAAAGAGCCAGACAAGGCTAAAATTACAGTAAACATATGGGATTTTGACAGAATTTGAACCGCTGTAACACCGCTACAAAAAGGAGGATTTCTGCAGAGAAAATTTTAGACGAACACAAGTAAGCTTAAGCTTAACTATTTTTGTCAATATCAACGTTGCCATGGCATATTTTATATTTTATACATGTTGAATGAACGATGTCAATAAAACCGTTAAAAGTAGTGGCAAATGTTGGAAATCCGCCTCTTTTTAGCGGCGTTTAAGCGGTTCAATCCCTTACATTTACTGTAATTTTAGCCGTGTTTGCCCCCCAGACATTCAAGATGGCGTACTGGCCGGAACGTTCAGTTCCAATTAAACTTCACGCTGCTAACTTTCATCACTGAGCTATGCTATTTTAAAGCTAATACATTTGACTTACCAGGACAAATACGGCACAAAAAGTAAATTAGGCACAGAAGACGAACCATTATTTTTCGTGACATGTTGGGACTCGTGGTGGGTATATCCCAACCTCGTTCCCAGCGTCTCTCCTCTTCCCGCCCCCTGGAGCGAGAGAGAAAAGAATTTTTTAATTTTTTAATTTTTTAATTTTTTTTTTTTAACTAAGACTAGTGAGCGGCACGACGGAAGACTTGTGGTTGTAGTTGTAGTTTTCTTTTTATTTCCTACGCGTTTCGTCTCTCACGGAGACTTCATCAGGGAATGAATACAACTAACATAGAACAGCATATTTAACACATTCGTGTTTCTAAGTTTAACTTAACATGGAAGTGATTAATAATAAAAACATGCTGTTGCCGGACGTTACAAAAAAACGCCCAAAATACGTATGTGATTGCGTGTTGTTAAAGTTTGGGGGCCATACGATTAGCGCTAATCGTATGGCCCCCAAAAAACAAGCTATTTACATAGATGTGCCAAAGTGGTAGTAGATTTATAACTAACGATGCAGTCTAAATCTGGTAAATGCCTCTGGATAACACGCTTGATGTTAGCGTGGCTGCAGTTAAATGTCGATTTAAAGACTACCATTCTACGGTTGCGTGACTTGACCTTTCTAGAAAGCCACCGAGTTCTGCCACTGTATTTAACTTCCCTAAAAATAGGAAGCAAAAACCTCACTGGGTACCCGCGAAGCCTAAGACGCCTCCAGAATTTCTCACGTGTTTCGCTAAAAGCCTTAAATGTGGAACTATTTCTGGTATAGCGCATAAGCTCACCTCTAATAAAGGCTTTTTTGTTGCTCGCGGGATGAAAGGACTCATAAGGAATGTACAGATACTTATTAAGCGGCTTCTGATAGGTAGTAAACTGCAGAGTACTACAATTGACATCCTTGTAGAGGAATAGATCCAGAAACGAAATACTACTTTGGTCAATAACATACGTGAGTTTGATACGATCATTCTTGTGATTGAGACAACTAAGAAACTCCAATAGGGTTTCTTTGGACCCTCCCAGATAAGGAAAATGTCATCGATGAACCGCTTATATAAGAGTAAATTACTAGAAAATTGCGTGACAACATCGTTTTCTAAGTAATACATGAAAGCATTAGCGGCCGTGACTGCAAAAGGGGTTCCCATAGCGATCCCAAAGGTTTGGTGAAAAATATCCCCGCTAAATTCGGTTTTGAGGAAGTTATTCTCAAAAACCAGTCTAGAGAACTGAATCAAAAGTGGCGTATCAGGCGCTCCTGCCTCCCGAAGAAGCAGGTCAAGGGCCACTAGTGCTTTCTTAGTATCCACATTGGGATAAAGTGAGATGACATCTGCCGTGACAAGAAAGCACTGTGGTGGCAACCTGATAGACGCAAGCGTTTCAATCAGTTCTCCAGTATCCCTAAGAACAGTAGGCATTTTGAGTCTAGGCTTAACATATTCATCTACAAAAATACTCAGAGGTCGTGTGATGTAACTATGCGAAGCCGCAATAGGCCGACCCACCATAGGGGTTTTGTGTATCTTAGGTATAATGTAGAACTTAGCCGGGCAAAACAACTGATCGTAACTACGCAAGAATTTAGCGGCATTAGAGGTGATAAATCTGCTAAAAGTTAGCATAAGTTTTTCGCGAGTGTCGATTACCTGACCATGTTTCAGGATCCATTCTTCATAACTTATGAGAGAATAGGATTGTTTGTCATTGAGCTGTCTCATAGTCTCATTTTTCAACCAATCAGTCGACACTAGAGCTGGTCCGAGATTCTTGTCGGTATTCAAAACTCTGACAGATTTGTCACTGGTTATCTAGTTGAGTTCCTCACGATCTAGAGCAGAAAGATTTCGTCTCCAGTGCGGCTTGTTTTGCCTGATGTTTTGCAGCAATTCCTTGCGAATTTCGTGCAGCCTGTCCTCAAGTTCTGGATCTTCACGTGGAGGATTCCAGGTGGATTTCACATAAAGTCTTGGGTTAAAGTCGGGGTCATCCGGCTCTCCCTCGAACATGTTATGTAAACGGACACTGCGACAAAAGCCCTGAATTTGCATGTTAAACTGCGCCAGGTCAGGAGGTTTCAGCGTGGGCCTAAACTTTAAACCCAAGCCTATGATTCTAGCCTGACGATCAGTCAAATGCAGAGAAGTGAAATTGTGGAATTCCGAATTTCTTGGTAGGAGGTCGTACAAAGGTCGTTTAGCCATAGAGAAGAGCCATTTGCTGTAAAGCGATCGACAGTCTACGTTCCGTGGCCGGCGTCTCTGCCGTGGCCGTTTTTTGGCAGTGAAACTCGCCGATTGTTGCTGGACGATTGGCGGCGCTGCTGTTTCTTTCTGCTGGATGATTGCCTGCGTTGCAGGTTTTTACGGCCCGTGCTTTGGCTACGCTTTCGAGAATTAGGGCCCGTGCTTTGGCTTCGCTGGCGAGAATTACGGCCTTTGGAGGAGGATCTACTTATCCGCTGGGTTTTATTTACATTGTTCGAGGCTGTGTCATCTTTGCGACTCGAGCGACCGCGAGAGTTTCTAGCTCCTTGTTCAGCTCTGTTGAGACGCATAACCTCGGCTTTAACAATGTCCCGGATAGAATCCTCGGTGACTGCAAAGTCGGTCTCCATTCCAAGTTGGCGTTTCCTGGCTTTTTCTTCTTTATTCAGGGTTCTTGGAGAGCTTTGGACGTGTTACGAGCTGCGCATTGAAAGTAGAAATCATCTATGAATTGTCTGGCATACAATGCCAGTGAATCCGCCTTCTTCGTGTATTTCTCGTCTTTCAGTGGAAATGAGGATCTCCATTTGGCTATGGTAACTTGTAAGTCCTCTTGAGAATTTTGGATCGATTTCTCAATTTCCAAGATTTCTTTTCGCAGACTCTCCAGCGTGGCGTCCAGAAGTTTAAGTTCCGCTTCGCGGATAATTTGATCAAACTTCTCCTGAAGATCCTCTGACTTACTTTTTGCTTTGACAGACTTGATCTTCAGACCTTTGGGGACTGTTTTCTGCTGGAGTTGTTCCTCCAAATGCTGAATTCTCCCCCGCGAGCGAGAGAGAGTGCTTTCTGTGTCTACCAGCGAGTGGACTTTCTTTTTCAAGATAGACACAAACGCGGGATCAAGTACGGCATCTGGAAAGCTCTCGTCATGGTCGGCCGGTTCGGTGACATTAACTCTACGGAGTTTTGCAATTTGTGAATCTCTCGCATTCGCTTGTCTCTCAAGGGAGGCTCCTCTGCCCTTCTTGGACAAAGAGAGCGATTTGTTATGTTCCTTGAGTCCACTACGGCTTTGGTCTCCCATGTGGCGTCTTCTAGATAGCGAATACAATTTTTTAACTAAGACTAGTGAGCGGCACGACGGAAGACTTGTGGTTGTAGTTGTAGTTTTCTTTTTATTTCCTACGCGTTTCGTCTCTCACGGAGACTTCATCAGGGAATGAATACAACTAACATAGAACAGCATATTTAACACATTCGTGTTTCTAAGTTTAACTTAACATGGAAGTGATTAATAATAAAAACATGCTGTTGCCGGACGTTACAAAAAAACGCCCAAAATACGTATGTGATTGCGTGTTGTTAAAGTTTGGGGGCCATACGATTAGCGCTAATCATTGTAGGAATGAAAATCAAAGAAATATGCATTTTTGGACAACAGTTTTCCTGAAGTAAACATCAGCATCGAAAGTAGCAAGCATAAGGCACGGATGTCAAAGGATTAACAAGAAAACACAGTTACTTACCAGGAAAGTCCTCCATGGCTGCCCACGAGGTATAAGATCCCCTGCGCTGAAGCTAGTGTGTTCCCAGGGCTCTCACGGTAAAATAGGCAAGCAAACAATACATATCCGACAGACCAAGGACGATGGCCACTGGTCTGCTGACAAACTCCATCATGTAATACCTTTCTCTTAACCACCGAGAACTGTAAATTGCAAATTCAGCGGAAAATTCGGGTGTTGTTTGTTTATCACGTCCTCGCGTCCCCGAGTCCCACGCCCCGGCGTCACCGAGTCCTACGTCCCCGAGTCCCACGTCCCCACGTCCCGCGTCTCCACGTCCCCGAGTCCCACGTCCCCACGTCCCCACGTCCCCACGTCCCCACGTCCCCACGTCCCCGAGTCTCACGTTCCCGCGTCCCCGCGTCCCCGCGTCCCCGCGTCCCCGCGTCCCGGCGTCCCCGCGTCCCACGTCCCCGCGTCCCCGTCCCACTTTTAGTCACAGCCTATCCGTGACGTCCTTGCTGCGAGGCTGTGACTAAAAGTAGACGGGGACGTGGGACTTGGGACGCGACGACACGGGGACGCCGGGACGTGGGACTCGGGGACGCGGGGACGTGGGACTCGAGGACGTGGGGACGCGAGGACGTGGGGACATGGGACGTGGGACTCGGGGACGTGGGACTCGGGGACGTGGAGACGCGGGGACGTGGGGACGTGGGACTCGGGGACGTGGGACTCGGGGACGCGGGACTCGGGACGTAGGACTCGGGGACGCGAGGACGTGATAAACAAACAACACCCGAATTTTCCGCTGAATTTGCAATTTACAGTTCTCGATGGTTATACTCTAAGTGGAAGGTATTACATGATGGAGTTTGTCAGCAGACCAGTAGCCATCGTCCTTGTTCTGCCGCATATGTTTGCTTGCCTATTTTACCGTGAGAGCCCTGGGATCACAATAGCTTCAGCGCAGGAGATCTTATACCTCGTGGGCAGCCATGGAGGACTTTCCTGGTAAGTAACTGTGTTTTCTTGTTAATCCTTTGACATCCGTGCCTTATGCTTGCTACTTTCGATGCTGATGTTTACCTCAGGAAAACTGTTGTCCAAAAATGCATATTTCTTTGATTTTCATTCCTAGAATGTGCAGATAACTCTCGTAATGATCTCGAGCTGGAAAGTGAGTGAAAACCGGAGAAAAGTACATGTTAAGAATCCGAAGAAAGGTACAAAAATTATTGTTTGAGATTTCGATAGGAACTGGAATGGATCATTTACTAAAGTAAATTAAGCATTACTGATTAAGGTGTGCGTGGCCCACAACTGTCACGGCAAAATAAAAAGACCCACGGTAAAAACAAAACACTCGCGGCAAAAAGAAAAGACTCGCGGCAAATTAAAAAACCTCACGGCAAAAGAAAAAAACCTCACGGCAAAAAGAAAAAGACTCACGGCAAACCAAAAAAGCTCACGGCAAAAAGAAAAAGACTCACGGCAAATTAAAAAAACTTCACGGCAAAAAGAAAATGACTCACGGAAAAAAGAAAAAGCTCACGGAAAAAAGAAAAAGACTCACGGAAAAAAGAAAAAGCTCACGGATAAAAGAAAAAGCTCACGGAAAAAGAAAAAGACTCACGGCAAATTAAAAAGCTCACGGAAAAAAGAAAAAGCTCACGGAAAAAAGAAAAAGACTCACGGCAAAAAGAAATCATAGCGGTGGATTGGGTCGAGTTTCTGGGGGAACATGCAGCCGCCATCTTGAAACCAAAACACGAGGAATGTTTTTCTTGTGGTGCTGGTATTTCTTTGTTTTTTGATATTTTGAACTAGAAAATTACTTGTGTTAGAAACACCGTGCGGAGCAATAAACGTTGGTGTCCATCTTTGTTTAGGGATTGAATTTGATAGTTTTAGACTCTTTGTTCGTTCAGCTTTCTTCTCCTTACAGCCATGATAATCATTGTAAGATGTTAGCATGTTTAAACAAGAAATTCTGCGAGAATTAGAAGCGGCCTTTTTGACCATCCGAGCCGGATTAATGCACAGGATAAGTTCAAGTTGATCGTAATTCAATTTTTGTCACCTTTCAGTTGGCAGGACAGTCAATTCCTCACTCCGAATGATCAAGAATTTAAAATTCAATTATGCGTGTAAGGAAGCTTGTGGTGGCCTAGTGGGTCAGTGCGCTCTTTTCGCACTATAATGACAGCTTAGGGTCGGTGGTTCAAGCCTCAACAGAGTGAAGGTTTGTTTTCTTTGATCTCTTTTTTTTTTTTTTCTATTCCTTTTCACTTGTTTTTCTTTTTTCTTTTGTCAACGCTTAAACTGTAAACCTATTTTGCAATTTAACACGGAAAAGTACTCAACCGATTCTCTGGATATTCACTACGCGAGAAACCAAGGCCAGCTGAAGCTTGACAAAACACTGGCACTTCGATTTGCTTGACAATTTCAAAGAAAGCGAACAATTTGGTATAAATCTGAGTCTTCGATCCGTTGACCAGTTTCTCGACGATAACCGATATCTCAATACTACCAAGGTATGTTCAAACAACGCCACGCAAAAGAGCTGTATTTCACTTCCGGTATTGCACCTTCACTAACTCGGTCAATATTTGTTTATCTTCAAAACCGGGTCACGAACAATCTCGTTACATGTAAAGTAAATTCAGTGAAAGTTATGGACTTTATTTAAGATTTCATAGGGCTTATAAATTATTTTAAACGTTGTTACAATTTATCATTCCGGAAAAGAAACACAAATGCCCAAAGATTTTGTTTAAAACAAATGCATTGTGAAACGAAAATAACCATAAACAGGGCACAGTTTCAAAACTATAATATCTGTCCAATCAGAAGTGCCCGTTCCCACGAGTGAAACAGACAAAAAACATAACTTACACGCAATATCGGGAAAGCAAGCGTAATGCTACTCTTGTTGCCATTTAGTCAATTAAAGTTTATACTGTTTACATTATTACGCGAAGTTTAGATACAACGACGCGAGCATCAAGAAAATAATTATAATCACGCAAAATAAAACCTGACAACTTTCTTACCTTCATTCCATACCCAATCATCGTTGTTCTGAAATACTGCTCAAAACAAACGCTCTCAAATAAATATCTTTCGTTATGGGATGTACATTGGAGTAATTCAATTCTGAGAAAACATTTCTTTTCTCTGTAACCCTTGGGCATTGAAACGGATTTTAAAGAGATGATGCGTGACCAACCTAATGACTTTATTTACTACAAAATTCCCTAGTCACCGCAAGAGATGTCTCATTAGCGCAGTCGGATAAGGGGCCGAGTTAGGAATTGAAGGTCGCGAGTTCAAACTCGGAACGGTATTATTAAATTATTTCTTTACTTATATCATTGTTTCTTCCTCTGGCCGAGAGGGGCAGAGGAAGCAAAATCGTCGCTAAGCGACGGCCGCTTAAAAAAGGGTAATGCAAGAAGCGGCTCGTCGCCATAGCGACGGCCGCTTAAACATGGTGAACCGATTCTCTGGATATTCACTACTCGAAATACCAACGCCAATTTCCGAATTTGAAATTTGAAAGAAAGCGAAGAATTTGGTATAAACCGGCGTCTAGATCCGTTGACCAGTTTCTCGAAGATAACCGAAAAAGAAAAGCTACACGCGTTGTTGGTTTGACTTCCGGTATTGCACCATCACTAGTACTTAGTCCACCACTCGGTCAATACTTGTTTAGCATCAAAACCCGGGTCAGGAAACGCTCTAATAAATTCGGTTCCTATAAGAGGTACGTTGGAGGAATTCAATTCTGACTAAACATTTCTTTTAGAAAGGCTTTCGCGATTTCTTACTCTGACCCCTAAATAAATATTTTTGTTCAAGAGCCTTTCAATTGGCGTGAATTAGTCGACCGTGAACTAACACGAAACATCGCTTCGTATTCTATGGCCCCTTCTTTTTCTTAACAATAGCGAACAGTTCAATCTTGAAATTCACAATAGTTTGCTCTCTCTTGTGGTGTAAATGTTAATCCCTAACAAGAAAATACAACGTGAGTACGATACTTTACTTCAAGTTCGGGTAAAGTTGTATACCAACCTGTATACCGGAAACGCATTTAAAACCGTGGTCGTATGCCAAAATTGCTACTCACTCGTAGAGAAATGGCAGTTTTATTTTACGGTCAACGCAAAAATGGTTTCGGAATTCGAATAGCACAAAGATATAAAAATTATTGTAAAGCGATAAGTATAAAGCGAGATACAAATTTTTATGCACCCAACAAATTTCACTGAAAAATTTAATGAGATATTGGAGATTACGCTAATTTTAACACGTCCAAAAATAACTCGTTTTGAATATTTCATAAGCTGTTTGCGGTTTAGCTACGCATGAAAGTATAAAAGTTAGCTAATTCGTAACGAATTGTTACACCTGAAGAATATAACAGGTAAAAAAATGTTATGTTCTGTCTAACGTGTATTCGGCGTTAAACAAAATTATCTTTGAAGATCTTTAATATTCTTTGCGTGTTTTGTGCGGTTTGGTTTATCAAGCTATAACTTAACTTTTCTTGCGATTCAGTTAAACCTTTTCAATATGTTGCTGAAAACCGATCAAAAGAAAACGCTTTCAATTAAATTCCTTTGCTATGAAATGTATATTGAAGTAATTCAATTCCGGCTAAACATTTCTTTTGCAAAGGCTGTAACGATTCGTGACTTTGGTGACCACTCACGTTAATTATTACAAAATTCTCTAGTGAAGGTAACTGATGAGCAAGTGGCGCAATCGGATAAGGTGCAGACTATGGGCGATGAGATCTGAGGGTCGCGCGTTCCAAGTACTGTCACCTGAGAATAAACAGTTTATTTATTTACTTGTCATTGTTTCTTCCTCTGGCCGAGAGGGGTACGGGGCAAGTGACGGACGAAACGACGAGAAAAAAAAAAAAAAAAGGGTAATGCAAGAAGCGGCTCGTCGCTAAGCGACGGCCGCTTAATAAAGCTGATATTCCAGTTTTATGTCTGCGTATGATAATTACTGTGTTTTCAGCTAGTAAATGAAATTATTTTACTGCAGAAGGGTTGTAGTTTTGCAAAAAGTGTTGTTTAGCATTTCAGTACGAGTACCACTGTTACGGTTTACATGCATGTATAAGTTCCACTTTGCTTTCCTTTTTTGAACTCAACTATTTAATCAGGATGACCCTTGGATTCTACTAAATTCTGCCTTCATATGTAATGACAATGGTGTCATAGTGTGAAAAGGTGTGCATAAGAAATTGTGGATTGGATTAAGAGCCTGCAGTTGAAAAGTTGGCAAAATATTAATTATAACTGCAACAAAATAAGAACTACGGCATCCAGACATGGGTCAGGCAAAATTGTAAAAGTCAATAACTTTGCAAAGCATGCATTTGAAGGTTGCCGGTAGATAATGACGACTAACAAACTATCAGGGACTAATTTATCAATGTGTATAGGCCTGAAGATCAGTGTTTTATCTGTATTATAAACAATATACAGTTCAGCACTGCTGACCCTGTCAAAAATAGAACCAACTTGACAATGATCTCTTGCTAAATACCCCTAATTAAACAACCATTTCTACCTGCCGGGAAAACAGGAGTTCTTGCAGAAGTGTGGGGTTCTAATGTGCTAGTCATTTGGAACTTTACAGAGCCATTCAGTCAGGGGCACCCAACGACAAATTTCGGTAGATATCTGTTCGGTGAAGGGTAATTCGCCTTGGGTTTTCGGCGTCGATTAAAGAGTGCACTCGGACTTTCGTAACTAAAACGTGGCCTAAAAGATTTGCAATTGAAAAATCATTGCTTCTAAGGTTTTCGGAAAGGTCGTAATTGCTGTTTTTGGCAGTCTAAAACGTCAGCTAGCATTTTCGGAAAGAAATAGTTCCTAGAAAGTTCGTGGATAGTTCATTTCAGCTTGCATTTTCTCAAAGGAAGATTTTATTCCCTAACATTTTCGGACAATTAAAATTTCAGCTCGGGAATCCGAACAGATGAACTTCTTCTAGCTTATAAAAACATCACTTAAAACAGACTTCAAATACCATAAGGGACTTAAAAATGCCCTTTTACAGCTTTTGGGTAATTTGGCTCGTTGGGTGCCCCTGTTCAGTATATGCTAATCATTTCCCCTACCATAAAACATTACCCAGTGTAGCCATTTGCAGCTATAAAAATTAGCTTTTGAAATAACTCGAGTGCATCTTGCCAAGTTGCTGGTTTTGATGCCCTCAGACTGTCCTTGACATATTCAAAGTATTCCTAATGGACACTGTTCTCTGTTTCATAGACGCACTGTTGTGAAAGTTCATTGACCTCTGTCAAATGTACCTTTAAAAGCAGATCTGTTGCACCTCCATGGTACTCTGGTAGGAAGAACAATTAGTCTGGCCCTCCAGGCACAGTGCATGTCATGCCTGGATTTTCTAATTTAATAAGTGTTCCAGTGTTCTTTAACATGATCACACTCCTTCTGCAATACAAAACTCCTTCTGCAATACAAAACAGAAGCAGTACCAAAGACACTCTGTGTGGATTTCAGATGTTGTATCAATTACACCCTGGGTTTCTACATGCAAGTCTCTAAAAAAACGTCTCCACCACAATGTCCGATTCTTGCAAAAGAAAGTCCACCATCCTTCAATTCTTTGATTTCTTGGGGAGGGTACATACCTGTGAGCATCATCATTTTCTCAGATAACACTAAGCCATTCTCAGTATCCAGATCTGTAACCAGTTTAATTGGGACACCTCCTAATTCAGCAACAGTGTCTACAAAATACTTTGCTGGATTCTCTGGCAAAATTATTTAAGCATGCAACTTTAAGCCATAGTATGCCTCAGCTAAAGCCAACAATGCATTCATGTATTGGGAACCCCCATGGCTTTAATTTGTCATATCCATCTAGATGCCATGAATAATTTGGGCCTGGATTGCAGTAAACGCTTCTTCTTAGGCAGTGCGCTTTATGGGCCGCAACACCCTCTGGATCTATTTCTTGAAGTAACTGTTGTATAATAATTATACAACAGTTACTTCAAGAAATATTCTAGGTACTCTGAGGCCTTCTAGTTGAAGAGTATGCCAAACAGATCAGTACCCTCCAGCTGATCATGGGCCACTATTTTTTCTTCACCTTTCCGACCATCATCCTTCTGGTGCTGTATACCCTGTTTCCGTCTAGAAAGCCCATACTGCTGTAATTTTCTCAACAGGGTACTATAGCTTTTTTTATTGTGTGTGTGTGTGTTTTTTTTTTCTTATTTAAACATATTGACCATTGTTTGCCCAAAAGCACCTAGGCTTATCAAGGGGGCTCACAATAATACAAATTTAAATCAGGCTCACACACAAAACAGTTATGATTCTTGGAAAGAAAGAGGTTTATTTCTTGATACTCAAAGCCCCTATTGAAATAGTATTTGATAACTGCCTCTTCATCAAATTCCACTTCACTCTCTGTATGTGTCATCCTCTCTCAGATCTGTGGAGATACGTAAAAAAAAAAGCTCAATGTCCTCAGTCCGGAGCCCCGTCGGAAAATGCTCTTCAAGGTCGTGTTTGAACTAGGCAGTCCAAGAGTACGTTCGCATCACGTACTAATAATCAAGCTGAACTAAAGTTTTCCTCCTTTCATACGGTGACATCAAACTTTCCAAGCAAAAATCCACAATGCTTCCCGTACAAAGGCAAATTGGTCCAAAAGATTAGAAGCTAGCTTATTTCAAATGCTCACCTTTTCCGCAGTTTGAGCAAACATTGTCCCCTTCTGCAAGATGTTTTCAACAATTGGAGCAAAACATTCCTTGTGCTTCGGTTTCAAGATGGCGGACCGCATGTCCTGGCAACTCGACCCAATCTCCCGCTATTTTTCTTTTTGCCGTGAGTCTTTTTTCTTTTTTCCGTGAGCTTTTCCTTTTCTCCGTGAGCTTTCTTAATTTGCCGTGAGTCTTTTTCTTATTTCCGTGAGCTTTTTCTTTTTTCCGTGAGCTTTTTTAATTTGCTGTGAGTCTTTTTCGTATTTCCGTGAGCTTTTTCTTTTTTCCGTGAGTCTTTTTCTTTTTTCCGTGAGCTTTTTCTTTTTTCCGTGAGTCATTTTCTTTTTGCCGTGAAGTTTTTTAATTTGCCGTGAGTCTTTTTCTTTTTCCCGTGAGCTTTTTTAATTTGCCGTAAGTCTTTTTCTTTTTGCCGTGAGGTTTTTCTTTTTGCCGTGAAGTTTTTTCTTTTGCCGTGAGGTTTTTAATTTGCCGCGAGTCTTTTCTTTTTGCCGCGAGTGTTTTGTTTTTACCGTGGGTCTTTTTATTTTGCCGTGACAGTTGTGGGCCACCGGTGCACCATTTGTTTAGCAATGCAATTAATCTACGATCTCAACACTTAAATTCATTTGTTTATTCTTACTTGAATTGAACCAACATGTATGTTTTTCAGGAGAGTAATCTCACAAGTTTTAAAACAACATTTAAACACCAATAAATATAACTTGTGAATACCGGCCAAAGACATATACCAATTTTCAACTCAAACTTCATCTTTTACTGAGAATGTTGTGTTCTGTCCATTTACGTAAACACTATTTCTAACCATTTTAGAGTCCTAAAGCGGTGACGTCACGCTGCCATGGCGCTAAAAATTTCAGTTCCAAACAAACCTGCATATCCATTCAAAATGGCGACACTATCGATCACTTCACTGCTTTCGTTCTTCTCAGAGGAGAAAAAATCGATCAAGAAGGCTGAAAACCACTATAAGTCGGATCACATAGAGGCATTTACATATCAGCAGGGCGTTTTATGCGGTGAAGTACACGCAAGCATCATTTCACTCTTGCAGATTTATTTCGATGAGGAATTTGAAGTAAAATCGACGGAGTGTGAGTGTCCGAGAGGAAAGTTTAAATGCAGTCACGCGGCGGCCCTTTTTATCCATGGCATTCACAACCTCAGCAAAACTGACGTTGAATGCCAGTGGAGGCTGATGGCTGCTCAGCCCCGCGCCACCTGTTGCTAAAAAGCTGCCCATTCCAACAATAGAGGAGATAGTTTTTTCAGACGAGTTTCTTCAAACTGTGGGACATGAACAACAAATAGACTGTCTAGTAAGACACTGCAGAGTACAGGCAGGAGAAATTTCAAGAATTAGTGAGTTGACTTTTGGTCAGAGAGACAATCCTGCCTGGCATTTGGCAAGGAGGCGTCGTCTTACCGCTAGCAACTTCAGTGCTGTTCTCAAAGCAAAGAGAATCACCCCCTCGCTTTTAAAACGTCTTCTTGGGGAGTACGATTTATCAAGGGTAAAAGCAGTTCAGTGGGGAGTGAACAATGAGGAAGAAGCCCTTAAAGCATTCACCCTTAGAACTAAGAAAGCTATTAAAGAAACTGGAATCTGGTTGCACAGTTCAGACATTCTTGGTGCTTCCCCTGATGGAATTGTTGATGATAACACCGTGCTTGAAGCCAAGTGTCTTTACACCGAGCGAAATCTTACAATTGAAGAGGCTGTTAAGTCTGCAACATTTTGCCTTGAAAAAAGTGAAACTATAGGGGGCTATTCCTTGAAGAAAGATCATGTCTACTGGCATCAGGTTCAGGGAGAAATGTTTTTCTCACATAGGAAATTTTGTTACTTTGTTGTGTGGACAACAAAAGATGTAGCTGTTCTAAAATAGAAAGGGATGAAACATGAGCAGCAAATATCTCTGTTTTAATAGACTTTCATTTTAATCATATTTTCCCCAAAATTGTGGAAGGCGAACTGTAGTTTGTTAGTTGTGACTGGGGCTTTCTTCTACCTCATTAAAGATTCAAATGTTAATATTTTTTCTGTCATGAGGATTTCATGTCCTTGATTATAAATTGCCATTGTGGGGAGAATTTTGTAGGAAACCTTTTATAGCTCTTCAAGAGTTACTAAAATTAAAAATTGTTTGCTGCATTTAAATGTAACAAAATATGAAATCTTTTTAATTGAAACAAATCTGATAAAATTAGCTACCCTCAGGGGTGCTCGGTTAGGAGCAATTAAAAAGTACAAAGGGAGTCATAACCACGTTTAGTGTTAAACTGCCATCATCTGAATACACAAAATAATTGGTTGAAGGATTCTCGACAGTTAGTCAAACGTTGCCATTTCATTCAACAGGGCTTTTCTAATCAGTTGTTTGCAAACCAAGGGAGGTCATTGTCAAAGATATAGTCACTCACCAAATTATGTGTTGATATGTATCTTTAATAGGCAACATAACACGATATTCCTTTTTACAATAAAAATAGTTACATGGTATTTATAATTTTGGTTTCTGTTTAGACTTACATGTATTGCGACAAACAGTTCATGATTGGTTTCTTCAAGTTCCACTTCCAGAATAACCTCATGGGTTGTTCGCAGGTTTTCCTTCCTATCAGCTTCACAAATGGATGGTTTTTCATTTTTCCTTGCATTTTCTATTATCTCTGACAGAGATGGCCCCTCGACTCAGTTGGCTTTTTTTACTTTGGTTGTGGTCCCCGCTGCTCAGCAAATATTTTAACTTGATTGCGCTCAAAAACTTCAGGACCATTGGCTTTTTTACCATTCCTAAAATGACAGCTTCACACTCTTGAGTGCTTATTGGGGTCTCGGTCTTTCCTCCTGTTGAAAAAAGTCATTGTCTTTATTAAAAGTTGTACATGAGCAACATTAATGCATACATACATAGTTTATCTGAGCAGGTTACAGAATAGGCAAGACTAAAGTCCTGATGTGGACCTGCACTAACTGATATAATAAGAGAATTTCTTAAATAAAATAATCAAAAAAGGAGATTGACCTTTACAGTATACGTATAGTAATAAATGTATATCTAAAAATATTGAAAGTCCACTGACCTAAAAGAAATGCTACAGGAAGCTTTCTCAAAACTTATGGTTTTTAGACATTTCTTGGCTTAAAATAACTAAGACTGGTAGGGGTTTAAAAGGAATAAGGGAGGAGGTTCCAACACATGGCAGCTCTGTGGTTAAAATATGATCTGCCGATCTCAGTTCTTGGCCTGGGAACCTCAATGTTTGCACGGGCCCATCGAAAACTTCAAAAACGTCTCGATCGATGGAGGGGATTTTTCCTACCACGGCATAATTCTCTAATAGTGTATTAAAACAGGGGCACCCAACGAGCCAAATCAACCAAAAGCTGTAGAAAGGCATTTTTAAGTGCCTTATGGTGTTTGAAGTCTGTTTAAAGCGATGTTTTCTTAAGCTAGAAGAAGTTCATCTGTTCGGATTCCCTAGCTGAAATTTTAATTGCCCGAAAATGTTAGGGAACAAAATCTTCCTCTGAGAAAATGCAAGCTGAAATGAGCTTTCCACGAACTTCCTAGAAAACTATTTTCTTTCCGAAAATGCTAGCTGACGTTTTTGACTGCCAAAAACAGCTATTATGACCTTTCCGAAAACCTCAGGGGCTAATTTTTCCCAATTTCGAGTCTTTTAGGCCACGTTTTATTACGAAAAACCGAGTGAACTCTTTTATCGACACCGAAAGCGCAAGGCGAACTACCCTCCACCGAACAGATATCTACCGAAACTTGTCGTTGGGTGCCCCTGTTAAAACAAAGCAAAAGATACACAGTGTATGCTAAAGCCGTAAGAGATTCACGTTTTGTCTGATCAAGCGTTAAGCGATGTCACACATTTGGCATTAATCAGTGCCGGTAAACTCGCTTGAAACCACGCAATTCGCAATAACTACAGCGATGGTCACATTCATGAATATCAGTTCTTACCTTATAAGTAGAATTCATCGCCGGTATTCGCTGTTATTCTTTAAAGCGCTTGGAAAGGCGAAGAACGAGAAAATGTCGCCTTCGGATGAATGGTTGCAAGTCGGGGCAAAACAGAAAACCATTTCTTTCCGTTTGTGTATTTCCCCTCACAAATCTTAGACACCAGATGATCCTTTGATGTCCTTTCAACCTTATCTGTCTTTTCAAATGTCTTTCTTTGGTTAACAGTGGATAATTACAGGCTTTCACCTTTCAAACAAAGACTGCGTGACCCCCGCGCAAGTAATTCTGACTTTTGTTTGGAACTGAAAATTTTAGCGCCATGGCAACGTGACGTCACACTTAAAGACTCTATACGGGTATAAATTAAGCATGACGTTGTTATTCTCCGCCAACGGCAAAAATTCCACTTCCGCCGTCTTGCGTTTCTAAACGAAAATGAGTAGCTTTGTCTTTGTCGTGAAAGTTTCATTTTCTCCTTTTCTGAGAGAGTTATTGCAGAATTTAATGACATAGTAACGAAATAAACGACGAGCTCGCAGTGAAACGTCGTGCTTAATTTCCAACATCGGTCACTCCTGGTAATGCATGAATTAACATGAAAATTAAAAGTCACATCATGTGATATAAAAATGATAACTGTAACAAAAAACGGCATTTATACCACTTGCGTATAATAGTCCTAAATTTTAGGTGGCAAGGCAAGAACACTATGACTAGGCAGTCCCGTTTCTTTAAAACTTTGGTCCGTTCCATTACGTAATAAGACTACCTTTGTTTTTATATTGAAGGGTATCATTCAAGAAGAAACAAGACGAAAATGAAAGTTACTTGTTCCGCTGTTAAAATACCAAATGCGCGGCGCAAACCTACGACTGCAACACGCAAAGTTAATTTCAATTCGTTTATGTGCAGCTGAAAACGTAACGTATAACTTAACAACAACGTATAACATAAACTGAACGCGAAGGTTAAATTTCAGAACAAGGGAAAGTAACATTTGCCTAGCTTGCCACACTTAGAAATTTCCACAATTTCCAACTAGCATTTGATCATGAGCTGTGGTCAAGGTGATGGCCTTGCTGTATAGGCCGCCACGGGTGGAGGCCGCAGCACCTATATGATAATCACTCAGCCTATATAGCAATGCAGAGTTAAAAGGATGTTTTGAACGTTTGACATTACGGAATCTTTCATTGTTCACCTGGATAATATAGGAAACACTGTATTGCTGTATAGTTATGAAAAAGAATTATAAAACTTGGCAAGAAAGATGGGTATTTTGGTTATGAGAAGGGGGCTTTAATGCCAGTGGTTTACCTTGACTGGTTCAAAAGTTATCAAGAGGACGGTAAGTGAATGCGAACATGTAGCTTGTTACGGACACCAAACTGCAATTATTCCATGCGTGTTATGGGGGGGGGGGGGGGGGGATTTCTCCGGTACTACCTCTATGTTATAAATGATTTCGCTTGTTTCCCCATACCAACATAGAATAAACTGGATGTTAATTTTCTAACGAAATGTTCAGCTGCTGAAACAGGAAATCTTTGTGTGCATTGGTCAAGCGTCCCCTGACAATAGGATCAATTTGTAATTGGGAACCGTTAAAACTAGCACTATCAATACTGTTTCCCTTTCTGACACAAGCTAAATTAACATGAAAATAAACACCCTGTTCATTCCCTATTCTCAGAATTCCCGTTTTGTCTTTCCAGGGACGACGCTCTCTGTGCGTAATAGCAATATCATCTGGGGGAGGAAAGAGGCCACCATCTGCCATGCGTGCGAACCGTCTGCTACATCCACTGCAGGTTGTTACGCGGGAATGATCGGAAAGAAAGACAAGAGAGAATGGATTGACACTTCCACAGCTAACTTCATGTTGTCCATTTCTTCGAACAATCGTCAGTTTCACGGGTTGTTGGACTTCGGCAGTGCTTTGCAACCTGTCCACGTGTTCAGTTACAAAGCTCTCTGCCCTCTTAGACTTTTTTCCTCTCTTCCTTTGGTGAGGCTTTTTTCCAGCATTGCCTACGTCAAGGCCGTAAGTGGACATTTTGGTCACATTCGTGTGCATATCATTTTTCTGATGCCACTGTAGAAGACCGTGAAGCTTACCCTTGTGTTCTGCGGCTGCCAATGTATGGGCACAGAGGCTTGAGTGGTTATAAGCTGGACACACAGCATCACAACTGAATTTCCCATTCTTGTATTCTGTTACCACGTGTGGTTTTGGCGACGTTTCCGATGCTACTAGTACAGTGTTGTCGTGTTGGAAGCCATCTGTAACTCTTTTCATTTGCAGCAGCCTCCGTGCTTTGGCAAACTGATTAGACAAAATACTTTCTGGGATGCCAGTAATGCCAGACTGTTTATACGATATTGACAATGTAGATTGTGTTTGCGACACTGGGTCACTCTCCTTGGCCTTGTTGGTGTAGGCCCTCCTCTCGGTGGGGTTCATTTTTCTCCACCTTTCTGGAGATATCTTGAGGTGGCTGTACTCATTTGTCAGTCTGCATTCACCCTGTTCTAGAATTGCTCCTTCCAACTGTGGATCCTGCTCCTTCACAAGTTCGTGGCTTTTGGAAATGAAGGTTACCAAACTAACACGCTTGTGTTCAGTCTTCAGCTTTAAAAGGTGGTTTTCTGCTTCGTTGTCATTAATGGAATACAAAGATTCTCCTAGTCCAGCCTTCTGGCGGAGGGGTTTGAGCATAGATGTAATGATCGTGTCAGATACATTTGCCACAAACCAGTCATAAAATGCTGGTTCTTGGTTGGTGATTTCCTTTTCGCGGTCATTCCAAACGTTTTCAAGAGAGCATAATTTGACGTAAAAATCATCAGCATCATCGGAATCTACAATTCCATGGTAAGAGGTGGCAGCGACACTTTTTCCAAATATGTCACACAGGAATTCATTTTGATCCCTTCCAAGAATACCCAGACTAGACATCTTCATTTCGATGTTCTTGCGAAGATGGATAAAGCATCTATGATGGTCAGCCTCAGGAAACTCTTCTCCAAATGCATTTGACAAGGCTCGTTCGCCATCTGTCCCAAACGCCTTGAGTTGCACTGTGTGTGGATTGAATCGCTTCATCGCTGAAGCTAGATACCTGTAAGTCTGTTCAGTTTTGCTTTGATGAACAAGCAAAGGTCCAAGGAAAACAGGAGGCTTACCAGTTCTCACGTTGTAGATCTTGAGCGGTCTGTATGTTGTTGGCGTTACACTGAAATCTCCCAGATTAAACGTAGCATCCACGCCAAGAATGGAAAATGAGCCTACTTGGGCACAGTACAACTCGATGTCTTTCAATTGCCGGTTAGTGGCAAGAAAGGCCATAGGTTCTGGCGCACCAACAACTTCTCTAACGAAGCCATCTTTGCTCTTACACTTCTCCATCGCCTCTAGCAAGATATCTCTACTTTGGTTGGTGGAAGGCTTAAAGGACATTGTAGATGAAGCTAATGCGTTACTCACTTGTTTCGCATTTCGTGGCAGCTCACTTTTGGAACGACAGAATTCCAAGCCCCTTTTCGACGAACTGATTCATAAAAGACCTCCCGGGGTTGCCACTTCCTTGATGATACAGTTTCCTTCAGATCTTGAATGGTACTTCGTCTTGTTCGTACATAGGATTCGTTGCTGTTTTTAGAGTTTCCATGCTGTTTAAGGTTCAGTTGCACTTCCTCCTCTTCATAATAATACTGAAGCAGGACAAGTCAGTGCCTTTGCCACTTGCTGTCGTACAAGAAGGATAACCTCTTGCGGTATTTAGCTTCCTTGTCATGATGATGATAGTGTTTGACAACCATTATGAAGTCGGCGTCGTTTCTCTTTTGCCTTGTTATCTTGAGATCCAATATATCCCCTTTCACGTTACGGTCAACGGAAATGTAGCTTTTTGGAGAACCAGTATGAGTCCACTTGCCAAGATCGTCAGCTTTACAATCATCCGGATGTACAAGGGCGTCTAAGTCAACCAAAAAGGAGGCGTTTTCCATAACCTGAAGTGGCACTTCGGTACAGACGGGCTCTTTTACTATCATTAAAATGTCGACAGACTCTTCACTTGAATATGCAGAGCTTCTTCCTTTTTCGTAGTATGGGATACGCTTGTCGTCTTCGTAATACTTGTTGGATTCCTAGAGAGAGAACATTCAAATATTTAAGTGCCGTGCATAGTAACAGAAAGTCCACAAGGTAAAAGGAAAAGGAAAAAAGATGTATACTGCTGTTTTAGTCTGACAATACCCATGGAAACTGTTAACAGTGATAAAAAGTACCGAACAACCGGATGGAAATTGACAGTCTGTGATTCAATTTATTGGATGATAGCGAGTTTTAGCCCCCCGTGTTTGGTCGGTTTCGACGCCTACTAAACTGAGCTCTTAAAAACCGCTCAAAATGGAAATAGTTTAATTACCCAAACATCGTAATGGAAGCGATCGTTAGCAAAAATCCAATTCCTGGAAAAGCAATGAAGTAATTAATCAAACCCTTCTGGACGCCAAAGCAAAGCTGGTGTTATTTTGCGTCAACATTCCATCAAGATAGGAGTGTTCTGCTTTCCATTGAAATACATTTGGACACACCTGCTCAGAATCCTCCCTCTCATCTTCGATTTCACTTTCTTCACTACTGGTGATTTCGCTTTCACCGCTACTGATGATAATTCTTTCGTCATTACTGTCACCGATCTCTAGGAAGTCTACTTTACATTCTGTTGCAGAAGTGCCTTCGTTGCTTTTAAAACATATTGCTCTACGGACAAAGTCAAATTCCTCCACTTTTCCATTTCTGCAGCAAGAATAAGAAGTTTGTTCATTAAAGTGAACCCCTGTTAAAGATTCCAACAACCAGCCATAGAGTAACTGCTGTTGTGGGGTTTGACAACATTGGGTGAGTCAAAAATAGAACAAGTTGTACAAAAACAATAAAACCTTGTCATGAAAGCCAACTGTAGCTGCCACAGTTGGGGAGAGATGTACAACCGCTTTCAAGGTCGTTACACTGATTAGAAAACTGATAAACCAAGGCTACAAAAATTGCTTCAGTGTCAGCAGCTATGGTGTACCTTCCTCAACGGCTATCTCTCAAAAATGATTTAAATGTACTTGAATGCTTGGTTTTCCTGTTGCCCTGTGTAAATTCATGCATGTTACTCGTAACATCACATGTTTTGGTTAATAGTCATAACATTTCAGTGTATTGCACTTTTATAGTTTTCAAGCATACCCCTTTGGTTTTTTAGCATCTGGTGACTGAACTGGACTGCTATCAACCTGCGAAAGTAAAATTAAATATCAATCCATGAACAAATGTATCAGTGATAAGCATGCATGCACAAACTAACTCAAACAACATTTTGGTTTCATCGGACCATGAAGGCAATATTATCAGGAAAAATGCAATGGTTAAGAAATAGCAATAAACATGAATGATATTTTGATTATCTATGAAAACACACCTGTTGAAAAACGGATGCAGTTGATTTTGGTGTCAAATCTCCTTCACTTTGCTTGAAAATACTGCAGAAAAAAAAGAGGACGAATAAGAATGGGAATACAGTTAGGTTATACAGCATTGTACATTAGTGGAATAGTTTAAATGTTTGGCAACAAAGTGGTTTGAATTATAATAACTTTATTAAATTGTCCTATATACCTTCTGCTTCTCTTGCAGGCCCAGTCATTCCTACTTCAGTAATGGCACTGCCATCCTAAAAAGAAAGAAGTTGATGTTGTAAGGTTATTTAATCGGGGTAGAGAACATTATTACACACCCTCTTGGATTGGTCACTAAGGTTATTTATTCATGCTTTTAATTTTTACACTGGTGCTTTATCTTTTGATGGCTTCCTATGTACTTTTCAATGCTACAATATAAGGCATGCTGCTAACTCGTAGTAATTACTCTGTTGGGTTAAATTAAGTGAGAAAAAAAAGAAAACGTGGGTTTATTTCACAACTTTTTAAAATAGCTCCATCAACAGTTTCAACAGAAAGCCCCCTTCTGGACTACTCTGTTATTTTAATCTTTTTCCTGACCTTTTCAATGCTCTGATTTTTTATTTCCTCGTAACTTCACGCTCTACATCAATATTTCATATCATTATAGCATTTACTATGTGACAGTGAATTTTACATGAGCTTTATGCTAGCCAGTAAATCCTAGCTGTAAACTAAAATCATCCAGAAGAATACTAAATGGCAGTAACATATGTTGCTTTTGGAATAAACATTTTCTTCCCATTGAAAAGCTTGTTACCTGATTGAAATCGTCCTGTACAACATTTGACCTAAAAAAAACACAAGAATGTTATAGACAAGAGATATTTACATCGATTTATGAACCTTTTTTGGACTATTCGTACTGTTGTAGCCCATTAGCTTGTCCTAAAAATACAATTCATAACGCTGCAAAAGATTTGAGTTTGTTTTCAATGTTTGTGATGTGACACAAACAAGATTTCCCAAAACTACAAGTAGCCTACCTTTGGTCAAGACAACATTCCTGTAAAATTAATTGTAAAGCTTTATGAAGATCTTGATCATCATTCCAAGGTCCTTCGATCCTAATTTATAAATTTAAAGGAATATTTTTTGCATTAATTTTCTCCCTTTTGTTGACTTACAGTCACTAAAGATCTGTCAATGAACCATACCCTAACCCTATTCATTAAATATTATGGGAAATAATTTTGTGTTTGATGAATCAATGTCAGGTTCATAAGTGTTCATAATTCATCTTTTATAATTAATTATTTTACTTTAGATTAAGAATATCCACACCTCATCACACTAGATGAAAATGGCATTCCCTCAAAAAGGAACAGATAACATTAAATAACATTAATATTACCATTAACATCTCATTTTGAGCCAAGATATTTCGGTCAACCGTTAAATAAATGAGCATAAGTAACTGATTTTGAAAACGGAAACTGTCGACAACTTGACTGAAACAATACAACATATGGCTAAAGTTTGCTCGTCTACTCTCGCATTAGCCTGATTTGTTTATGGACTGAAAAATCACGAGCCAGTACCTCATACATAGTTTAAAAGAATTCTACGCTTTGGCACTCGTGTATTATATTTCTCTTTATCACATGTCCGCATTGTTGTTCAAAGGCCTGACCGCGATGCAACCTGTGCAACAGACATTTTGTTTGTCCTTCGCGAGAGGCCTATCACAATTACGTGTCAGTCCTTTCCATTTTTTCCAACATTGTTATAGGTTTAGCGTCAATAGTAATGAATGTGAAAGCTGTAAAGAATACTTTTTTTACCTTTCTTCGGATTCTTCAAATATACTTTTCTCCGGTTTCCACTCACTCAGTTCCAGCTCGAGATCATTACGAGAGTTTATATCCACACATTCTAGGAATGAAAATCAAAGAAATATACATTTTTGGACAACAGTTTTCCTCAAGTAAACATCAGCATCGAAAGTAGCAAGCATAAGGCACGGATGTCAAAGGATTACTAAGAAAACACAGTTACTTACCAGGAAAGTCATCCATGGCTGCCCACGAGGTATAAGATCCCCTGCGCTGAAGCTATTGTGATCCCAGGGCTCTCACGGTAAAATAGGCAAGCAAACAAGGACGATGGCTACTGGTCTGCTGACAAACTCCATCATGTAATACCTTTCTCTTAACCACCGAGAACTGTAAATTGCAAATTCAGCGGAAAATTCGGGTGTTGTTTGTTTATCACGTCCTCGCGTCCCCGAGTCCTACGTCCCCGAGTCCCATGTCCCCGCGTCCCGCGTCCCCGCGTCCCCACGTCCCCGAGTCCCACGTCCCCGCGTCCCCGTGTCCCACGTCCCCGCGTCCCACGTCCCCGCGTCCCCGAGTCCCACGTCCCCGAGTTCCACGTTCCCACGTCCCCACGTCCCCACGTCCCACGTCCCCGCGTCCCCTCGTTCCCGAGTCCCACGTCCCCGAGTCCCACGTCCCGGCGTCCCGTGTCCTCGCGTCCCAAGTCTCACTTCCCGTCCCACTTTTAGTCACAGCCTTCCTGTGAGGAGAGCTGTATCCGCTGGTCATGACTCTGCAGAATTTTTCTAGAAGGTTCTTTGATATCGTGCAATGCTCACTACTTTTTACATGTAGTCAAACTTAACTCAACTCGTAACTCGATAAATAGCCGATCCCCCTCTCTTTTCCATATTCCTTTTAGCCTGCGTCGCTTGCCAAGAAGCCTACCTTCTTCCGGCCATTTCATTTCCTTGACGTTGGGAGAAGGTCGGTTGTGGGTTCATATGTTCCCGTGAAAGAAATGCGACGATCATTCTTCAATTGATTTCATTTCCGCAGTTCATATATGATTTATTTTATATGTCATTCACACTCATTTCTTTCACGGGAACATATGCTCCCAACGTCAGTGGCTTCATAGCTCAGTTGGTTAGAGCATCGCACCGGTATCGCGAGGTCACGGGTTCAAACCCTTTGAAGTCCTGAATTTTTTTCAGGCAATTGCATAAATTGCGTTACAACTGCGACGATCATTCTTCATTTGATTATTCAAACAGTGTTTGAGAATACATTATGGATTATCTACTAGGACGGTACTGCTAACGTCAAAATCTTGAATGTTTTTGCAGTGCAGAACCAGTCTATTCTTTTTCACTCCATAACTGAAACAACACCAACAGCGTCTTTAAAAACTAACATACTTGTCTGACCGTTCGAGAATAGCTACTCAACTACTGACTTCGCTCTTAGTCGAGGAGACGCAGTCGACTTATAATGACAAACAAATAGCCGCTCACAGAAAACATCTAATTAAATGGAATGGTCACAATTTTGTGATCAATACTACAAGATTAAAAAGGAGACTTTCTTAAAGTCTTCTGTGCATTGAGATCCTACTCGTCCTGAACCAGCAAGGTGGAGGTATTTCTTTCTGGGCGTCGCCTCCTGATAACGTTCATGACTGTTGTGATAAGCGCGAGTGCCACAGCTCCCAGTACTCCCACCAACAAACCCATCAACAGAAACATTTGGGATTTTCTTGGATGCTTTTCTGTGGAAACTCTACGGCTGGGAAAGAGAAAATAATAAATTCTGATTAGGAATTATAACAGTTGCCATTGATGGTTTATGATGCCAGGTTTCAAGGAAGTAATCTCACACAGAGATAAATCCTTTTCTATTCCGACAAGACTCGGTATTGCAAAACCGGCTACAATTATAAGGCATACACATTGCACGTTTATCGCACATTGATCTATCAAGGTTTTGAAGTCACGTGATCAAACTTCATCACTGAATTACATCTGCTTTATTTTACTGCTTGAATTTCTAGTCGTCCACTTTTGCCTAAGAATGGCTGAACGCGGGTTAGTGACTGGTTTGACTTGTACGGGATTTTAGCCATCTAAGCTAGTTTACAGAAATTTAAAGCCAGATCACACACGTTGAGCCGTAGACCCTCGCATTCATT
>JAEMWC010000466.1:95000-97500 GCA_016490735.1 Pachyseris speciosa
AGGTTTCTGAAAACGTCATTTTGACGTAACTATTTTTTAACCATGAAGCAAAAACAATGGCCCAAGTTCGGTTTGCTTACGATTTTTGCTAAGTTTACAGCCATTTTTCATCTTTAGCGGCTGCCTGATGAGCATCATTAAGCGTGACGGTAGCTAAGAGTCCACTTTCTCAAAGAATCGAGCAAGGTGATGTACTTTGTTGTCGAATTTGGCTTGTTACTCGACGAACTGGGAATTTGGCCGGTCGGACATTTAGTACCTTTGGGACCCGACTACTGATGAATTTCTCGACGTACCGCCGCATATTTTGGAATTTGTGAGCACTGAAGATGACCACAAGCAGGAAATTTTGGCGGTAGGTCGGAGTGGCTATGTGAAAGAATTGGGGGAAGGAACGGGCGCTATCAAAAATTCTCGTTAGTTCCCAGCATGCAACGCGCTCGAGATGTTGAAAATGTCGGGAAGGCCCGAATGCACTGGAACAAAAGGCTGTATCTACGCTCGGGAGAAGAATATGAACAAAAAAAGTCATTTCTAAGCTAGAACAAGGGCTGAATTTCGTTATGATGGTTGAAGTTTGGTTTTTGGACGATGATTTCCTTAAAAAACATGAAGGCAAAAAGGGGCATTTTTGTCGTTTCTCTTTGACGTTAAAAACGGTCAGTTTCGTTCTTGTCCAAACTCAAAAGGCCATATTTGGTAAAAATCGCTACGTTTCTTGCGTTTATTGGATATCCAAATTTAAAGGACATTCCATTTCATGCTCGCAACTAACAGTTAAGGCAATATTCGTGCGATTGAGAAAGTTTCAATGTTTTGAAGCATGGGAGTTTTTTACGGTCGGTTTTGGCCGGCACGGGTGCCAATGGGTTAAATAAATCTCAGGGGCACCCAACGATAAGTTTCGGTAGATATCTGTTCGGTAGAGGGTAATTCGCCTTGGGCTTTCGGTGTCGATTAAAGAGTGCACTCGGATTTTCGTAACTAAAACGTGGCCTAAAAGATTCGAAATTGGGAAATCATAGCCCCTGAGGTTTTCGGAAAGGTCGGAATTGCTGTTTTTGGCAGTCAAAAACGTCAGCTAGCATTTTCGGAAAGAAAATAGTTCCCTAGAAAGCTCGAGGAAAGTTAATTTCAGCTTGCATTTTCTCAAAGGAAGATTTTGTTCCCTAACATTTTCGGGCAATTAAAATTTCAGCTAGGGAATCCGAACAGATGAACGTCTTCTAGCTTATGAAAATATCACTTTAAACAGACTTCAAACACCGTAAGGCACTTAAAAATGCCTTTCTACAGCTTTTGGTTGATTTCACTCGTTGGGTGCCCCTGAAATCTGAGGCATTACCAAGAACAGCTTGAGAATAGACATTGTTCTCAAACTGTTTGACCTGTCACTGCATGGAACCAGGAGTGCCACGGGGTTTTATAAGCCCTCGCCATCAAAAGTTAAACATTTATTTAAAAACGCCACTTACTAGAAATCGTTGTCAGGTGGGGGCTGTGATTTGAATGGTCACGAATTTGGATTGATTAAAAGACTCGAAAGCACAGTCGAGAAACTTTCATTTAGGCACATGCTGATGTTTGTGCCGCTTGGGAGACTGGGTCAAGACACAAGCAACTCTGAGTGCAATGCGCATGTTCAACTTCTTTCTTTGTCTTCTTTCTCTTCTTGTGGAATTGCAGTTAAATTAACTATGTCAGTTACCCCACACTCTCCAACTACAGCCTAACTTGCTGGCAAAATCTTGGAAAATCAACCGAGCAACGAAATAAGTTATTACTCAATCGTTAATGTCAGACAACGCCACAGCTGTGATTCCCTCTCAGCATCCCCTGGAAATAATTCTCACAAGGCAGATTTAATCTGAATGGGCACCGTTTGGGATTTTTTTCTCCGTTTGGTACTTCCGTTTAAAATCTATAAAGGTATATGAGGTCTTAAGTGCTATGAGTTCTAAGGAGATTTCCTCTGAATAAAACATCTGATATGGAGTTTACAGGACAGATCTAAAGGACGCAGGATAGCTGAACGGACCTGTTTAGCCAAATTGTTTTAATCAGTGTAGGAAATTTTCAATAAATTAGGGATTAAACTGAGCTAAGATAATGCAATCTTATACACTTTCAACGTTTTTCCCAAAATTGTCGTTTTTAGCTCGTGGAGAGATATCGGGATGGTTGGCGAATCAGGATGTCAGGCGTAAACAATGGAAAATTTGTAATCGATTTCCGATCGTCTCAAGTTCGGCAGGTGCTAAATGGTCGTTAAGAATGCTCTCATTCGTCAAGCACATTCAAGGGACAATGAAACTTTATTCTGTCCTGTATTTCTCTGATATTCAAAAAGCTTTCGGTCGCTGTTAGGTTGTTCTGACTTTGATTAACCTTGTGTTTCGTGTACCGGGATCACTAATTTGTTCATTACAAAAGGCAATCAAAAATTGTTCGATCTGATAAGAACAGCGTATTCCCGAACATTGAGACGGAACGAGGGAAT
>JAEMWC010000466.1:102500-142500 GCA_016490735.1 Pachyseris speciosa
GAATCTTTAATGAAGTCTTGAAGTCATGAAGGAAACCCCCAATTCGTTTTTGACATCCTAGGCTAAAAAATTCTGTCTTTTCTGCATTAACTCGCAAGCCCGAGACACAAGAGAAATAATCAATACACTTTACTAAGTGTTCGTACGACCCTCTGCCTGTCAGAAAACAAGACATATCGTCCGCAAACAGAACAAGTTTGACTTCGTCGTCTCCAACGGTTATACCTTGAATATTATTATTCTGCCGAATACAGCATGCAAGAACTTCTAGACACATAATAAATAGAAGCGGAGACAAAGGATCACCTTGTCTCACCCCTCTGCCCACATTGAAATGGGCTGTAGCGAATCCGTTATTAAGGACACAACTCGATACGTTAGAGTAAAAAGTACGAATCCACTGAACAAATAAGGGTCCAAAATTAAAAGCTTCAAGAACTTTAAATAAGTATTTATGGTTAATCGAGTCGAAGGCTTTTTCAAAATCTATAGTTAACAAAGTACCTGCCTTGTCAAATCGACTGCAGTATTCCAAGATATCGTCGATCGTCCTGACGGCATCGAAAATCGATCTACCTTTGACATATGCACTCTGATTATGATGGATTAAGTCAGGTAAGATAGGTTCTAGTCGCTTAGCCAAGGCTTTAGATCCGATTTTTGTATCTACATTTATTAAAGATATGGGCCTCCAATTTTTTATCAACCTTTTGTCTTTATCTTTTTTCTCCAATAAAGTAATCACAGCCTGTTTCTGAGAATTGGACAATTCTCCATGCTCGTGGGCATGGTTGAGACTAGCCACTAAATGTTTTGCAAGAATTGGCCAAAATATCAAATAAAATTCTGCAGTAAGGCCATCATTACCGGGAGATTTGTTTATTTCAAACGTTTTTAGGCTATTGTAGCATTCGTTGATCGTTAACATTTTCTCGCAAGTTTGCCGACGTCATTCTTGGTGAATAAGCACAAATCAAAATTGGTATTGATTAATTGAAATTGATTCAGAGAAACGCCAGTAATTTGAGCAAAATTTTTCCCATTTGTTTACTGATTAACAGGTGAGGCATCGTTTACTTTAAACAAATTGATATCACTGTCCAATTACTAGAATTGGTTTAATTTACACGGACCTCGCAATTGTATGCGCTCAAATTACAGTTTTACTCAGACTTCTAATTTTAATTTCCACCATCGATCAAATAACGCGAGGTTTACCAAAAAGCTAAAGATATGGTATTCTTCAAAACAGTTTCATTTGTATCTCTTTGCATTCTGGGTTGGCTTTCATTATGTTATGCCTGTGCTGAATACAACTTGGTTGTTTTTCAAGGAAAGGTACAAATACAAACATTTAGCAATCGTCGGCTTGCAACAAAGAGGCAGACGTCGCCCTTGAAAAGGAGGTACATACCGAGTTACAGTGCTTGGATCTTTGCCTTAGAACAGAGCATTGCGAATCTGTTGACATCTCCAAAGCGTTTTCAAAGAAAAGATGCAGAATTAATCTCGCTTCCAAAAGCACAACGCGGTTACTCGAAGACTTCAACTGGTCGCATCTGAATGTGAGCTCGAACGACTTACAAACGGTAAATACATGTATTCTACTCTTTTTTATTATTATTTTTTTTCATTTTCGTTCAATGGCAATACCAGTTGGTTTGTTATAAAACAACACAATCCCCTAATGATAAGCCCAGAATTTCGCTTATTATATTACGACATAATTCGCTAATAATTTAACAAACCCATCAGTTGGACAACTACAACAATAGGATACAAATACAACTGAACAGGATGCGATACTATAGCCAGCCGTAAAAATTTCATAATGGCTCAATTTTGCTTTTAAAACGGTTATGTCATTATTTCACAGTTGAATTCACGTTTCTACGAATTTTAAAACGCATTTTCTGGCCGTACCTCGTTAACACTAAACAAAAACTGGACTGAGTATCAGTTTAAAAATTAAATACTTCATAGGAAATTATTAGTGAAATAAGAAATACAACATGAAAGAAATTCATGAAACCCCAAATGGAAACTAGACTTGGCGATCTAGACGAACGCTCTAACCACTGAGCTAATGGAGACTCTATGGTGAGCAAGGGTGAAATTCTTTTCGCAATTTATGCAATTGCGAAAAGAAGCCTGAAAAAAATTCAGGACTTCAACGGGGGGTTGGTTAGAGCATCGCACCGGTAATCGCGAGGTCACGGGTTCAAACCCCGTTGAAGTCCTGAATTTTTTTTTCAGGCTTCTTTTCGCAATTGCATAAATTGCGTCCACAACATGATAGAAATTCATGAAACCCCAAATGGCAACTCGGCGATCTAGACGAACGCTCTAACCACTGAGCTAATGGAGACTCTATGGTGAGCAAGGGTGAAATGTGAGCTTTGACTGGAACCGCATCACGCGGTCACGAAGCCAAATAATGACTAGCAAACTCATAACTCAAATGAAGAATGATCATCGCAGTTTTGGACGCAATTTATGCAATTGCGAAAAGAAACCTGAAAAAAATTCAGGACTTCAACGGGGTTTGAACCCGTGACCTCGCGATTACCGGTGCGATGCTCTAACCAACTGAGCTATGAAGCCACTGACGTTGGGAGCAGGTCAATTGTGGGTTCATATGTTCCCGTGAAAGAAATGAGTGTGAATGATATATGAAATAAATCATACATGAACTGCGGAAATGAAATCAAATGAAGAATGATCATCGCAGTTGTGGATGCAATTTCTTTTCGCAATTGCATAAATTGCGTCCACAACTGCGATGATTATTCTTCATTTGATTTCATTTCCGCAGTTCATGTTTGATTTATTTCATATATCATTCACACTCATTTCTTTCACGGGAACATATGAACCCACAATTCAGGGGCACCCAACGACAACTTTCGGTAGATATCTGTTCGGTGGGGGGTAATTCGTCTTGGGTTTTCGGCGTCGATTAAAGAGTGCACTCGGAATTCGCAATTGGGAAATCATAGCCCCTGAGGTTTTCGGAAAGGTCGTAATCGGCTGGTTTTGGCAGTCAAAAACGTCAGCTAGCATTTTCGGAAAGAAAATAGTTCCCTAGTAAGCTCGTGGAAAGTTCATTTCAGCTTGCATTTTCTCAAAGGAAGATTTTGTTCCCTAACATTTTCGGACAATTAAACTTTCAGCTGGGGAATCCGAACAGATGAACTTTTTCTAGCTTATGAAAATATCACTTTAAACAGACTTCAAACACCACAAGGTACTTAAAAATGCCTTTCTACAGCTTTTGGTTGATTTGGCTCGTTGGGTGCCCCTGACAATTGACCTGCTCCCAACGTCAGTGGCTTCATAGCTCAGTTGGTTAGAGCATCGCACCAGTAATCGCGAGGTCACGGGTTCAAACCCTGTTAAAGTCCTGAATTTTTTTCAGTCTTCTTTTCGCAATTGCATAAATTGCGTCCACAACTGCGATGATCATTCTTCATTTGATTTCATTTCCGCATTTCATGTATGATTTATTTCATATATCATTCACACACTCATAACTGCATCACGCAGTCACATTAAGGCATATCAAAGATCCAACCATCCAAGACCTCCAAAGTGAGTGAAATAAGAAATACAACATTTCACCCTTGCTCACCATAGAGTCTCGGCCATTAGCTCAGTGGTGAGAGCGTCCGTCTAGATCGCGGAGGGTCGTTGGTTAAAATCCCATCTGAAACTCTGATTTTTTTTTTCCGAGTATTCATTTGGGGTTTCATGAATTTCTATCATGTTGTATAGGAAATCATGTCTCCTTTTTCCCTTTTATTTTACAATGCTACCGTAATCTAACCAAATGTTCACTGGACAGCGGTTTTCAATTGAGTGTCGTAAAACCAAAACCAAAGCAATTACTCCAACCAATCATAACTTACTGAAACATCGAATGAGCCAATCAGAATACAAAGCAATTACATGTAGCCGACGCAAAGCGCGAGAAAATGCACGTGTGCAAGTCGAGATTTGCTTCTCATTGGTTGAAAAAGTGACGCGAGTTTTGCTGGCCAATCACAGAGTGAAGCAATGTAAAGCCAAAGTAAACGCAATTTACTTTAAGTGTCGTAAAACCAAAACCAAAGTAATTACTCCGGCCAATCGTGGACGACTTGAAGGAAAGAAGCCAATCACAATACAAACCAAATACGTGCATCCGGCATCAAGCGCGGGAAAATTCGTACAAGCGAGTCACGATTGGTTTGGGGATTTCTTCTCATTGTTTGAGTGAGTGGCGCGAATTTTGCTAGCCAATCATAGAGCAAAACCAAGGTGAACAAAAATTGTTTTGAAACTCGTGCATGTGGAAGACATGGTCACGAGATTACTCAAATTACTTGACAAACAACATGCATATTTTAATCGGTTTTCTTTTCAGATTTTGAGGTCTTCAGGCGATACATGTGACGAGTTGGATGCAGGTATGATTTTTTCCCTAACCGCTTGTACTTAGATAAGAACATCATTTATGGGGCAAACTGTGCCAACATCTTTTTTCCTAATTGTTTTCATCAATAAGTAGGTTGAATAACGGAATGCAAAAGTACCGACAGTTATGTGCGCTGAGTTTATTAGCCTCTCAGTCTTTCCAATATTGCTTTGTGTTTTATTCCACGCGGCAACTGAAAAAACTTCACCCTGACTAAACCTGGTCACAACGCAGAAAATGAGGGTATTTTTTTACACAAACTTTGAACTATGAGCGGCTTAGAAATATTTTTTAAACTCTTCACTTTTCGCGTTCTGTAACTGACTTCACGGATATTTTAATAAAATAAATAATGCACTAGTTGAACTAGTTATTCCATTAAACTAAAGAATTGTTCATCCAACTGGGTTACTTTGCTTTTTGCTTAGATTTTACGCACCAGCAAGCCGGTAAAGCATGTTAAGACTGTTTTTTATCGATTTCAGGTGGACATGGACTGACAACAGAAACTCAAGAGAGGTTGAATAGCTATTGTGCTTGCGAGGCTCGTAGTGATGATGATTGTCGAGACAAGAAGAAACAAGGAAACTGCGCAGGGGATTGGGTTGCTAGAAGTCTCCCCGTGGGTTGGTGCTGCGTGAACCCCGAGCATGCAAGCCAACACTGCTGTTGTCGTATTCCACAGTAGACGTTTACTGTCACAACTTTTTGACATCGTCTCAGTATCACTGAACTGCAAGAGGCGGAGGTGTCAAGTTTAACGTTTAGGTTAAGGATGGGCTAATACCAGTTTCTATCGACTTTATATGGGTACGGCATTTACTGATATTTTCATTTATAACGTCAATACGATGATTGGTATGACGTCCGCGTTCAAGGAAATGCCTCTGGATATTAAGAAGAAAAAAACGACCAGGACTCATTATTGGACGAGTAATAATAATAATAATAATAATAATAATAATAATAATCTTTATTTGCTTTTGTCAATGTATACATTTTTTTTATTACAATCTAGAAATTTTATAAAATATGTTAATCTAAACTAAATAGAAACAATGGACAAGCTAGGAAGCTAAATAAACCAGTAGGTTTTCTTGTTAGCTCCCTGACTCCGAGGCGAGGATACTTCACTCACACGCTTCAAAAACGTTCTATTTCTTATGCAGCGTGGAATTATATGCCACTTCATATCCAAAGTGGTCACGTGAACAGTATCAAAGGGTATCAAAAACCGATACGAGTATCGATATTTCATAAATGCAACATTAATACGGACAGCAACAAACAAGTTGCTCCATGTTTCGTTTCGTTTTGTTATTGTTGTTGTTACGTCTTTCGTTCGAGTCTGTCTCTGGATTTAGAGCTCCTCACCAAGCAACTGCCCTGTGCACTGTGGACAAAATTAACAGCTTTAAAAATTCAGAGATTAAAAATCAGGTTTAGTGCATTTGAATGCAAATATCATGTTATACCTGACAGCTGAAAAATTTTTCTGGGCAAATTTGCGCCAATCTTGTGATCAGTCCAGCATGTATAGTGCCTGCCCAACAACCCTCCTATTGTCCTTCTAAACAGTGTTCTGTTTGAGCCGCCTTACATGCCAATATATTGACAAGTGCCTACCCACCTTCGCTCTTAGTTCTCTTACTGACCTTATAAAACAACTCTAGTAAGAACCACATTGCATAACATTATACTGGTAAGTTGGTTTGTTCCAGAATGGTGTTATGGCGAGCAGTTACTTGGTATTTTACACGAAGGCTGTCCGAAATCAGACGAACATTTCCGATATTTGTCTTAACACATCAAGCACCTCGATGAAAGGTGTTTGTCAGAAATAGATTTCGTTACTCGCACGTGATTTTGAACTCTTTGTCTAGTTAGCCAATTGGAGGACGATGTCTTGATTGACATCTGATCTTGGAATTTTACTTTGCACATGGTTGTAGATTCGGAAGTAAAATCTGTCAGAAGTTTAGTCGGAAAATCAGTCTAAAAATAGGTCGGAAGGTCTTAAATCTGTAAGGAGAACATCAAGAATAAAGTCTTGTGGAAATCTAGAGTATTCATTTTCCTTCTTCACAGTGTTTTTCAAGATGGACGTCGGCAGTGGTTAAACAAAAAAAAGAAAACTGACAAAATAAGGATACATTAAAGCTAAAAATGAGTCACAAAAAACCCCTCAAAATTTGTTTAAGTAGCTGGTGCACGTGGGTCGGTTTTAAGGTTGTTCTTTTTTTAAGAAAAAAAAACTTTGATGTTCTTATAAGCTTGGCACACTGTATAAAGCTAAAAACGAAAATGCTAGGCCAATTAAAATCTCAAACGTTCGCAGGTGTTTTTAAGACCGCATTTTCTAATTGTTAGTGAGAAAATTTTTTTTTATGCGTTAGGAAGCCGCGTATTAATTAACATACGCTTGTTCGATGGTGTTATATTTTCTTCTTTTCTAGTGATGACACCATCATGGGATATCCTGTCGAATTTTTATCCCAATTTCAACTAACCTCTTACAATTCTGTTTCGATATAAACGGCGGCTTGTTACCGCCGAATCACAGTTGTTGATTTTCATGAAGTCTATAGCACTGCGTTTTGGGGGGGAAATTATCACATCTTACCGACTACAATCTTGCAAACAAACTGAAACAGGAAGCTTTGAATAGGCACAAAGAAAACCTTAAATCTTTTAACAACATATTAGTTACTACAAGCAACAGTGACAAAAACCTTTTGTTGAAAATTGTCAAATGTCTTGATTACTTCCCTTAAGAGGACTTAAAAGAAACGTATGACAGAAACAAATGCATCCATATTTTCGCTAACAGTGGGGGACGAATGTTGCAATCGGATTCAACGCACAACTCGAGAGATAACTTACTCGTTGATGCCTTAAAATCCTCGAAAGCTTTTTCATTGTAATTAAGAACTGCCGGGAACGAAACAACAAGATATGCAAAAATGTTACAGAAATTACAGGCTGTGACAGTTTTCATCTTCGCTCTTTTTCTTTCAGTTTCTCATCTCGCCTGTTATTCGCGCCAAAATAATTTCCAAGAAATCCTTCAAGCGCGTCAGCAATCTGGAGGAATTCGTCGACGACTCGATCTCCAAGTTTCATCCCAGCTCGTTGTCTCCAAACTTGCGTGCCTCGACACTTGCTTAAGAACTACGCAATGCGCGTCATTTGACTTGAAACAAACGCAGCCCAACCTAAGTGGCCAATGGCTCTGGATCTGCGTAATCAACAGGCAAGAAAGGAAGACGCAGCGGAGACTTGCAGGTGGAGACGGTAAATGGAAACATGTGAATGTGAGTTCTCAGGAGCTTCAAGAGGTTAGGTAACTTTTGTAGACTGTTCACAATGTCTAATTAGAATACTGTAAATGCCAGTTGACTCCACTGCCTTTTCTTACCACATCGGCCACATTGTACACGGGTTGATGGGCTTGGGTACTATGTACGTAAGGGCCTGAAACACTACTTTCAAATGATGTTTTATTAGAGTGTATTTATTGGTTTGGGCGTTTGGAAACTTGTACTTGGACCACTAGTGACATCATCAGTTTTAAGATGTGAGTAAAAAGTCAAACCTGCTAAAGTTATCCCTAAATAGCGAGTTTAAATTCACCTTTTCTGTGTTGAGGTGAAGGAGAAAGGCTTACGGCTTAAAGTCAGTGGCCAACTCTAGACTTAGGTGGAGTTTACCGGTAAGAGCTGGGTGGAAAATCAATATACATAGGCTCATTGGAAGGATATTTGTTGGGATCCATTAAATAGAGTTGAAATATAACAAACAAATTACGTATCATTGTTGTCTAACAGATCTTAACTGCTTCAGTGACAGAGGGCACCGAGGCCTGTCAAACTACGGGAAACATGGGAAACGGTATGTTTTTATCTTTATCACTCGGCTTGAAGGCGGTATTCAAACTGTAACGAATTCCACTCCTGCTGGGAGGGCTCCGAATATACGAAAACAGTTCTTGATGCCTGCAGTCTTGCGAAGAAAAGTCCCTCGTGAATAAAGAGACAGCTTGTATATAATGGAGATCCGCCATACTAGCTACCGCCTTGTTATTAAGGTCGTGCCGGCAAAACGCCCATACCTTCCCATAAGAAAACCCCGTTAAAGCGACCACATTGTGGCTCAATTTTTTTTTGGTTTGTTTTAATTTGTACTCATTATTATACATTATCATACACAAGAACAAAGAAAAATAAAAAAAGGGAACCAAGGATAAAACTGAACGACAACGTATATTCGTTCATAACTTCATAACAGCACCTTGATTGAAGGGGTCAGACTCTGCCTTGTATTGCCCCCGCAGGGCCCGCGGAGCAGTTTTTAAAGTGGGGGGGGGGGGGGGGGGGCACTTCCGCATTTTCAAGTGAGGGGAGGCCTAGGGGACTAACTCTAAAGATATAATTCCGTTTAATTCATAAGCTTTGTCCAGCAGTTATAACATATTTTGTATTAAATCAAAACAATCAAGTGATATCCTTTTCTACAATTTTCAACTCAATTCAAGCATTTAGAGAAAGTGGTTAGTCACACTTAACGTAATCTGTAAACGAAGGTAGAGTAACCATAACTTTTGTTCATTTATTTTCTCACGGTCACGAAATCGGATTCTCTCAATTTACCGAAATTCCTTTTTCGATTGTCGTTATAATCAACAAATTCATTTACCACGTCAGCAAGGCAAAGTTTGTTTGCTCTGTCTTTGTGACTGAACCTTTTTCGAGCCTTTTCTTTTGGCTTTTCTTGAGTAGCTCTTCAATAATTACTTTCGCAGACAACACAGAAAACTTTATCTCTAGAAGTTACCCTACGAAAATGGTGGCACAGATACTTTCAGAAGTTAACTGTGCAGACAGAAAAACAGCTCTAACACAGAAACAGAGAACGCACAAGAAGATTGTACCCTTCGTGACGTAATTTCATCCATCGTTACCATGTTTGAAAAACATACTAATGGACAAATGGCATCTCATACAAGAACAACTATTACTCAGAGAGATATTCAAGGAACCTCCCTCGATTTCTTATAGAAAACTAAAATCGCTTAAAGATATGCTTGTTTACACAATGGGCATTCAGCAGGAGTCACGTTGGTCTGTCAACCTCATTTTGATCACCAACAGAAGACTACAACAAAGTGTGTGAAATTTAAGACTGGTTCACCCTGGTTCAAAAGCACAAGAAAACGCTAGTGTGCATTGAGGTGAAATAAGCACAAGCATAAGCATTAGAAAAAGAAACATTTTCCTTTTTCTTGTGCTTATGGTACGCAAATGGGAACTGGTGTGAAATAAGCATAAGCATAAGCGCCATCTTGTTTCTTGCGCCATCTTGTTTATCCAACGATGTGACTCGCACTGCACATGCGTAAGTCGCTAGTGTGAACGTCATGCTCATCTCATAAGTGTGAACCAGGCTTTAAGGATTGTAGTTTTAAAATTTATTCCATCAGACAGAATCGAAAGGAACCAATCATAACTTTGGATGTTTTCTTGCGAGGTCCGCCACCTTTAGCCAAGTACTATTATCCCGTGAACGTACTTTTTTGGATGTCTTTTACTTAATTTATTATTTTTTCCACAAAAAGTGGGGGGGGGGGGGGCTGCCCCCCCGGCTCCTCCCCTGCGCGGTCCCTGCCCCATTTTGTCGTTCTGCGCGAAATACTGTTTGCCTCCGCTCAACATCTGATAAGAGTAAAACTGACTGGCTTCTAAATGGCATGGAGTTCCTGAAAATTTATGGCCCGTTGATGGCCGTACTAACGGGGTTCCGCTGTAGTAGTGTTTCTCAACAGGCATATTTCAATTTTCCCCTTTGTTTTTAGCAGTTGGTCAGGGGGTTAGTTTTTCTGACAAAACACCGGAAATCGACCATCAGCATCAAGAAGTCATGGACGAGATCTGTCAAGAAAAGAAGTTACAGTTTTGTGAAGAAACACCAGCAAGCAGCTGTGAAGCAACCTGGAAAGCTCGACGAGTCTTCGAGAATCCTACGGAAAGTTGGTGCTGTTTTGACACGCAACATGAAGATCGCAAGTGTTTGGCTTTCCTCTGAAAGTCTGACTCATTACAATTGCACTTTTAACCGCTGTCGAATAAATAATAATAATAATAATAATAATAATAATAATAATAATAATAATAAGAGCCCGTTAAAAAGATAAGAGAATTAGAGAGCTCAAACCTGATATTTTTTTTAATCTGCAGCTCTGCTTAATCGTTTTATGATTTAATTATCAATGAAAACAAGCTTATAGTATTTTTACAAAGAAGTATGTAGACACTAGTACTGGTCTTTACCGTAATGCAAAGTGATTTAGTGGAACTCAGTCACAAGGAATTTTGCGGGGAGTCGGCATCTCCGGGAATGGATTGATTTCGTACACGATGCTTTGAAATTCAATCTAAACAGGGCTTATCAAGCAAAGTTCTAGAAATTCTCTGCCATCATAAAGCCTGTTTTTTTAAGAGCAAATATAAAGAGCTCACTGCTGAAGGAACGGCTTCATTCGAAGCTTGGAGATCTATGGTCGCAACAACCTTTTCTGCAAAACGTCCTCTTGCCAATTGTATGACCAGCCAAGTTTATATGGGTATTTCTTTGGTCACAAGGATTAACTAAGCGACTTACGACACACGGGGAAGCTCTGCTTAGACTGCACGAAGTCCCTTATCGGCAGCCATGTTTGATGAAAGCTCTCCGGAAATCGTTTTGTACAAAATGATTCCAAGAAGTCAGCAGTAACCCCCATGCTAAAAATGTCTGCCGGCATTAAAGCAATTACGTCTATATATAAGCTTCTGGCTAAGGGGTTTGGTATCTTTGCCAGTAAAATGATTCAAGTGAGTAATACGTTGAAGCTTAAATGACTAAATCAAGCAACAAACAAATAACGCAGCTATCCTCAAACAAGTTGCATTTTTGGGAGCACAGGAAGTATGTTGGAATTTTCACGTATAATCGGGATACATAAATTAAGCTGACAAGGCTCAAACAAATTCATTAAAGGTAGTTGAATGTTCAGCTAACTGCGATATTTATTGCTGAGCAAACACGTTTTTGTACTTGTGTAGGAGAATCATCTGAACAACCTTTGATTAGGGCGTGTCCTGCTAGTTGGGGTAGGGTTAGTGTATCTCATTACGGTGTCCTGATGAGCTCAGACGCCGCCCCTACCCTTACAAAAGATGGGGACTATGACCCACTACGTTTAAGGATAGCATCTCTCATAATCCATCTTAAAGGAAATCGTTTGCTCGAGCACTGCATATCATGTACCAGTAATGTTCAACGCAAGTTCAAGCTTTTAGGTGATCTGCTTATATATGGGGTCTTGGACTCCTTTGCAGTTTATCCTTTGGCATGTGTTTTTTAATTGTTATTTACTAGTCTTTGTGCCATAAATTGTAATAAATAAATAAATAAATAAATAAAAGCCTTAATCGACATATAACGTGTACACTTCCAATTTAACAGTTGACAGACTTATCCGGAGAGAATTTGTGTAGGTTTTCTCTTAGTACCACAATTCACCTGTCCTAGAATGGAGATCCGCCAAAATCTCCCTATCTTTACTGTGCGGATTGAGGAAACGAGAATTGGCAGAATTCCAACATCGCGAAAAGTTCGCCAAGAAGAGTTATAAACTTCAAGTATGCGCACTTCAAAGGGAAGTCCAATATGGGAACATTCTATTTTCTACAAGCCTATCATTCCGCCGCCACCACTCCACCCCCTCCCCCCACCCATCCCCAATGCTTCCCACCTCGCCTCCCCCATTCCCCTTAAAGGTTGACAGGCTGTGGTAGATCAAGAGATAGATCTAGGGTCTTTATCATTTGCACGGAAAACCCTGAAATTCTGGTTGCAAAATAAACTGGTAAATACCATTCCATTAGGAACGTTTCAGATGAGAAATTATATATAGGTCATCAGCAAAATCAATGCAATTTTTCTTTTCTTTTTGAGCTTTCTTATTGATAGTAGTACATTTTGAGATTTGTCCATTTTGCGGTTGGACAAGCTGCAGCACTGAATAATTTCCACCCGGAAGATAGTGTAAATATTAAAAACTTTCAAAGAGAGAGACTAGTGCCAACTGTAAGCACGTGCGTAAAATTCAAGATGGCGGCGCCGGACACTGTCAGAGCTCGGAAAGTTTTTGTTCATCCTGTAGTACTGTTTTCTATCGTGGACGGCTATGAAAGACGTTCAGAAGATGCTAAAAGAGTAATAGGTACCCTTCTTGGGTCGGTTGACAAGACCTCTGTTGAAATTCGAAGCTGTTTTGGCGTTCCACACAATGAGTCTGAGGACGAGGTAGGGAGAACGAATAATTAAGTTCAGCCTGTAGGAAGTTTTTGTCGACGATCCTTTCTTTGAATAGCGTTTAAGTTTTATGAGAGGGCTGACTTTCGATAACGACGTTAAATCGGGTAGTCATGTGAAGTTGAACGATTGGATTCAGTCTGTTCAGTGTTACTTAAATCGTACAATCTATGAACAATCGATTACAACCAAACATATGAGAAAAAAAATTCTGTTTGATTGCTTTGTTACTTACATCTAGTTGAAGTCCAACCTGTTCCCTCACTTTTGGGCCTGCTTGACATTCTGGATAATTGTTGAAGACAGTTATCTTTGAGACCTTTTACACACGTAAAGGCACCAACTTGAATATTTTTAATTAATTTCTTAAACAAAATAATAATTAGCCTTCTTCATGATAACTGACCGTGAATTAATTGTAATTGGCCGTCATGTCATTTATGAAGTTCCTAGCTATCGTTAATTACAACTGATGGTTGGTACACCTTTACATACATACATCTACTTTATTTCAGCATGATGGCAGTTAAAGCTAGTGCTTATGCCGGGGTTGTGCATTTAAAACTAAAACCACAATTACAGATAATAAATAATAAATTACTGTAATTTACAATTTACTAAAAATCTCCTTAAGGTTATCTTAAAAACTTAAAATACCAAGACCATCGTCAGCAGTTGAGGCGGATGTCATTTTGAAATGAAAATCTCTTAGTTCATCAATCTTACTTAATCTAGAATCTATAGTCCAGCATTCAGCATGAGGGTGTTAAAGTGTAATTGTATTCCAGAGAATAGCACCCCTTGAAATAGCTACATTACATTCCTGTACAAATTTTGAACATTTGGGTTCAGTGTCTGAGACTGCACTTTTGTGCGTGTTTTGAAGGTTGTTATATTAAAAATTAGACAGTCAAGATCAAACATAAAAACATCAATACTTAAGAAAAATTTCAAGGTCAAAGTAGATCTTGGGCTTAATCTTTGAGTAGTGTGCCAAGCTCAAGCCTCCTTGAATGCTTCTGGACAAACAGATATACCACTTTGCCCAGACTGATGTGCATTAATGCAAGCAAAAAAAGCCTTTCTTGAGCCAGGAAACAAGTACTATAGTTACTTTGCTTTTACCTTTTTTGCGATAACATACGTTCTTTTGAATCGCCAGTATCTTCATGTAGTAAACAAACTTTCGTGGCCTGTGGGGGATGTCTGCGCACCCTTTGCACCCCTAGACCCCTAGATATCATCGGTGAGGATGCTTAAGTTTGTCCCATGTAACTTGATCACACTAGCTGCTCAACCTCGTACCCAGGGTCTTCGTTCCCCTTGACCAGCGATCAGGAAACGAGCAACCCTGGAAAGATCTGATTTGAAAGTCCGAAAATATCGGACTTTCCGGCTGAACTGTGCATGCTTAGGGTTCAGAGAGTTTGTAAGAGTTCTGTTTTACTTGCGTTTATTTGAATGGGCCATGTTCTAAATGAGTAAGGGCCTGGGAATGAGGTTTTAAAATTTATCGATTGGAAAAAATTGCTTCCATTGCATGAAAGAGCATCTCAAAAATGGTCACCTAACTAACTTTGACGCTGTTCTGTTGAATTGGTGCTGAAAAAAATGTGTTTGAAAATTGTGAAAATTAGCTAGAGACTTTGTATGGTTTGGAGGGACACACTTTCTGAAATAGAGACATTTGTATGGGATTTTTTAAAGTTTTAAATGCATGTTATCTGGCGGCTTTTCAACCAAACATACTCAAACTTGCTGAAACTGCTTATTTTGAGATACCCGTTCATGCGAGAATCGATTTAGTCCAATTTCATTGATTTTCAATGAAGTTTGCAGTCGTTCCCAGGCCCTTACTCATTTAGAACATGGCCCATTATTTGAAGAAGTGTAGCCTGAGTATCAGGCCCTCCGAGTATCCGAGAGGGAAAGGAAAGGAGGGCCTGACACAAACCCATTGATCGGCTCATGTTCAACGTCCAGAATCTGGATGTTACGCTGATTGGCCAAAAGACAATAAAACACACCACGTAAGCCATACCGGAAGTCAAGCTTCCAGTGGAAGGTTACTCAGACGCCATATTGAATTTTACTCTCAGTCAAAACTCTTTGGTTCGCGCTTTCAGTAGTTCCCTGTAGCACTTGTTGTTGGTTTAGCCATAAAAGCTATGAACAAGAGGGAGTTTGAAGACGCCCCTGCAGATGCCATGTAATTTTTCCCTGGTCTTGAGATACAGTGTAAACCACGAGCAGAAAGCGTGCTTGAAAAGCCTCAACGTCGAACGCAAGGATGTCTTGGGAGTTCTACCAAATGGATACAACAAAAGTCTAATTTATCAGTTACTGCTTCACCAAAAGACCTGTAAGGTATTGTTCCTCAGCTCACTTGAGCTGATTCGAAAGCAACAAGCTCAGCAGGAATAATAAAAGCTTTTTTCAAATTAATGTAAAGGTGTGTGGGTGATGCGTTTTAATGACCGCTGTGGCTAAAATGTTTACTAGTGGCGCAAAGGGAAAGCTCTCTTTTGTTTGAAGGCTAATCTGAAAATCATTTCAAAATATGAGAACTTGATGTTTTGAGCTTTCTTTAGATAGGAAGATTATTTGGATCCGATTAACAGAAGCGAAGATATTAATTTTCATGGCTAAGGTAAATTTTGCAACGTCTATTGTGAAATGATTCCATGACAACCAAACTCACATCCTTGTATGCAAGTTGTGTTTTGTCTTTTCGTGTTATCAAAAATAGTCCATTCTTTGATTGCATTCACGTGACAAGACGGCCATGTTGGTGCCAAAACAATAGAAAAATGTAGCTCAAGGTTTGCATAATAATAGAGTCAAATTCCTAAAAGACTTTTTCGCTATTGTTCTTTCCACCAACATGGCCGCCATGATGTCAGGTGCAATCAAAGAAAAACCGCCATGGCTCTAGTTTATTTTGGTATGTAACTTTTCTCTTTTACAGCAACAATGCAAGAATAAAGTTTTTCTGAACATATTTTACTCCTGTGTGGGTCGGGGATTTTATCCAGCCGTTGTGGCTAAAATTTATGAGTAGCACAAAGAGAAATCTCTCTTTTGTTTGAGGACCAATCTCAAAATGATTTCAGAATATGAAAACTAGATGTTTTAAGCTTTCTATGGATAGGAAAATTATTTGGATCTGATTAACAGAGGCGAATATATTAATTTTCAGGGCTAAGTTAAATTTTGCAATGTCTGTTATGAAATAACTCCTTTCGTGACAACTAAACTCACACCCTCCACTGCTTATTTGATCATTGACAGCGGAATACTTGTCATCAGGTTTGTTGCCAAAGAGTAGGTTTTTGAACGAAGACCTTCGCTCAAGTCCTTGGAAATACTCTGTGTTTTCAGCAGTCGTATTATTATTGCCTGCTTTTTGATGCTTGACCGTAGGAGTGATTCCTGTCGGCGATCGCTGGTGCTGCTGTAAAACGTGATTCTTTACTTTCTCTGACTTCTCTGGTGTTTTAGGATAAGTACATGAATTTCCTTCACAGGTTTCACTGCCCGAACTATCAATGAATGCCTGTTGAAGTTCAGTAATATAAACAGCTTGTAACAACTCACAATCTTCCATGTGCACCTTTTACAAACTGAACTTCGGCGATCTTGGGCAACAACAATTCCTATATCATGTAATAAATCAGCAATAACAACGGGCTTGCCGTTTAAAGCATTGGAAAACTCCTTGTTAAAGGCCTAAGAAAAAAAGCACTGTACAAAGAAAAGAACTGTTTTCAATTCATAAATTTTCACAACATAGCTCGCCAAAACTCTGGAGGGCGCGCTTTTTCCTTTGACACATGTCAGTTACCGGAAGTGATTTTGATTGGGTAATGGTAACACATGCTGTGTGGGGGTGGAAGGCTTCTGTGATGCTGTTTGTGTCAGACCCTCCTTCCCTTTCTCCTCTTTTTCCCTCTCGGATACTCGGAGGGCCTGATACTCAGGCTAGAAAAAGCCAATCAGAATAGTCAACCTATCAGATCTTTCGAGAGTCTCTTGTTTTGTCAAACCTGTGCAGTACGGAGCGAAGACTCTAGGGACGAGAATTATAGTACTGGGCAGATGTAAGTTGACAGTCTCGACTCGAAACTCGATCCTCGATCCTCAAAGTTATCGAGAATCGAGTATCAAGGTTCGAGGCTCGAGTTTCGAGTTTCGAGACGCTCGAAGAATTTTTCGAGGATCTCGATACCGGATTTCGAGGAAGCGCTCGACTCGATACTCGATTCACTCGACTCGAGCCTCGATCCTCGAAGCTTTCGAGTATCGAGGATCGAGGTTCGAGTCGCGAAGTTCGAGCTTCAAGTGACTGTCAACTTACATCTGCCCGGTACTGTACTAGCTGCTACTACTTAAAGTCACTCAAAATAATTATATAGAATTTACAAATACATTCAATTTGACAGTGCCTCTATACTCTGATAATGTACAGATGGCATGAAAATGTGGTAAGAACAAAAAAGTATGCTGCAAGTCGCAAGTGAGTAGCCTGGCTTGTGTTCTTACAGTTTGTACAGTGTAGCTTGATTTCACATTTTCTGTGCATCATCAGAGTATATACCCATGGCCACAATGAATCTCTTTATTTTATACCTTGTTTTGGCATCAGCAATCCCACAAAAATTTGACATGTTTATGAGAAAAGTTATCAGTCAGTGAAGCACCCATGAACAGCTATAATCAGTGTTATTAAATTTTCTGTCTTTAATTAACATTATTATTTTTGTGATACGTCTGCAGGTGTAAAGTAACTCTTAAAGTTTGTTTTGTTTCCATGAATAAAGCATTTTTTAATTTTGTTGTGTTTATTTTCCTCAGGTTGCCATTGAACTAGAATACGCAAAAAGTATGTTTGAACAGCACAAGAAAGCTCACCCAAATGATGAAATAGTTGGCTGGTTGGTAACTTTGTTTTGTGTGCTGTTAAGATTTTTTGATTTATAGTCTTCGCCAGAGACCTGGCAGGGACACTACAACAGCTTGCACCAATTTCTGTAGGCCCGTAACTGCAAATCCCTCCCCCATAACCACATTCTAGTAGAGGTAGACCACCACACCTTTTTTTTCTTTTTGAACAGTGCGTGGGTTCTTTAACGTCCCACAGAATCAATTATGAAGAGTTGTGAGACAGGGCCTACGGTTTATCGTTCTTATCTGAGAAGGTGTTGGAGTGATTGTTTTGGTTTTACTTTACTGTACCCTTTGATTACTGTAAAAGCTCTATTAAGCCCCCAGGGGGCTTATTTAATTTCAGGCCTTATTGACAGGGGGCTTATTAGAGAGGGGGGGGCCTATTTGAAATCTCAAACTCACCATGTTTGTCTTATAATAGGTTTTGTACCAAACTCAAACAACTGCAGTGAAACTTGATTATTTAATAAATAGCAACAAAGAGTATTATGTGTTTGAGTGCATATTTGTTAAAAAATAAACCAACTGGGCTGCATGAAGTGGATTTAGTAAGAGGGAATGGTGGGGGGGGGGGGGGGGGGCTCATTACAAAATCTAATGTCCCAAAAAAGGGGGCGGGGTTATTAGAGAGGGGGGCTTATTACAAAAAACGACTTCCAAACGGGGGGGGGAGGGGGGGGGGGCTTAATAGAGCTTTTACGGTAAGTTGCACCTTTTTCTGAATCAATAAAATGTCATAATACTAGTTTAAGAAGTTCTTATCTACGTAACTCTTAACCATACACCACCTATGTGCAATCAGCAATTAATCATATGTGTAAGCATGTACCATTACCTTCTATGACAATAACTTTAATCCCCTCAGGTATGCCACTGGATGTGATGTTACAGAGCATTCTTTACTGATCCACGAGTACTACTCACGGGAGACGAGTAACCCTGTTCATCTTACGGTAGACACTACATTGCAAGGATCACGCATGGGAATCCGAGCTTATCAGAGGTGACAAACAGGAGAATTCCCATATCATTTTTTTCTTAAGCTGCATGGAATACAGTCTACAGTAACCTCGATTATCCACACGTGCTGGGACTGGATTAAATAGTCTGGGTAATCAAGAGTCTGAATAATCGAAAATATGAAAATTATTCAGACAAAATACATTAAACTGAAACAATTGGAAATTGGAATTTAATATGATAGACAGTGTTTTCATGTGTACAAATGAACTTTGTGCAAAAACTTCGGTCTAAAACATTCACTCTTTGGAAGGAAAGCAAAACTGTTTCAAATGCTCTTTTCAATGCTTAAATTAAAAATAAGTCATAATGGTAGTTTCCAGGGATCTTCATCAGGCCTTGTTAATATTCATGGAAAAATCTGGTACCAGAGAAAATAGTCCAGATAATCAAGGTTCGACTGTATCATGAATATTTCTTTAGACAAAGCAGTAACAGCCTTTCTTTAGCCAAATAAATTATTGAGATGATGAGTCCTTTGTTAGTCTTATAATCAGACTATTCTTCTCTCTTTTTTCTATTCTTTCTCTGTCGTCAAGGGCTGTGGGCTGAGGATTTCCCTGGATATTTTGAGTTAGATTCCTGATTACTTTTAGCTGAAGCTGAGCTGGAACAGCATTCCAATTTAAGGGGTGGGGTAGTGATACTTCTGGTTGTTTCAGGTTGAACAAAATTGACTGGAATCCCAATTATGTTGACTGTTGCCTGCTCAACATCCATTCTATTACATGTACTTAAAGTGCCTATGAAGTAAAACAAATTTTGTCCAATTTTTTATGCTTGTTGTGTCTTGATTACGAAATGACAAAAGAAATTTGACAAAATCAACTAAAGCCAAAAGTTTTTGCCCTCCAAAGAGCCTAAAAATTCACTAAATCGTGTCCCATGGACTGGGAAGAATCTGCTTAGGACTATGCTGATGATGTAGGAAATGCCAAGACACTCATGTCTTCTGAAGCATTTCCTACGTCACAGCTTTGTAATATGATTGCTTGGCCACTCATAAGATGGAGACACTTTTTGGCGCCAAATTTAAAACTTTTGGTTCGATAAATTCGGCGTTGTGAATGTTTTACTGCCTAAAACTTACATATTAAGTATCAGAAAATGATGAACTACATTAAGTATCACATTAGAACAACAATTTTTTTATTTCATAGGCACTATAAGTTTCCTTCTGTTTGCTTACACACTCTGTGTTGTCCTTTTCCTTAACAAACCCCAACCAAAGTTGCATTGTTTGATCATTGTTTCTGTCTGCTTCAGCTGTAAAATGGGTGTTCCAGGGAAGACAGAGGGTACCATCTTTTCACCTATTCCATGCGAGGTTATGCTCAGTGGACCAGAGAGAGTGGGAGGTGAGCAAGGGGCCATCCAAAGACAGAACATTATCAGTTTTGCAGAAGGAACAGTTTATTTTCATGAGTATAGGAATTAAATTGCTTTTGAAACTGAAATTGAGATACAGTGTAGACATTAAATAAATCTTTTTTATGCAAGGCAGATTTCTACGATATAATAATCTTAGTATAATGTCCATTGACTAACAAAAGTGTTTAAAACAAAGTGTATAATTTTTTTTATTTCGGTATCCATTTGGACTAATAATACAGACTTTGATTCTCACTGTTTGTAAAAATAATGTGGTCTTTCTATTTAACAATTAGATTATGAAATTGAGATTGCTATCATGTAACAGCTGATGAGGGTGCAGCCTAAGTCAGCTATCACGCATAGAAAACGAGAGTGAATAATCTAATTGTTTTAGTATAAATCTAGTAGTTGTTCAAAACTAAACAAGTAAAATAATTATCTAATTCCTCCTCGTAGACACTTTGAAAATGCAAAGAAGCGGCTGCCATTTTGTTGACAACCACTTCTCACTATCTATCACAGAATAGATAGCAAGTAGCATAGTCAATCAGAGAATGGCATTCGTGATAGAATGCTAGTAGATTTATACTAAAACATAACATTCTCTCTAAAAATTGTGGATTTTTATCTTTTGTTAACAGTGTAGTTGTCACTTTTTCAGAGTAGCAGTAGATTATTTTGAAGGGTTTCTATTAAAAGTTTTGATCATCAGATGACAAAATTATTGTAGAACTTGAATGGCACATGTACTTGAGTCAATCATCTGTTTTATTTGAAGAATAAACAATTTCATCAGACCTTTCTGAAGTTACAATGTAACAAGCTACAATAAACTGAAGGTAGTATTTGCAGTGTACACTGTAGAGCTCAGCATGGCATGTTTGTTAACCTTTGTGTCTTCTTTTAATGTCAGTAAACTGGCTCCAAAGAACCAAGAACACAGCAAAGCAAAGCATTACTCCTCTGTCAGACATGCAACATGTTAACAGGTAGGTTGACTGTCACAGTTGTTGAAGCAAGCCTTCTGAAATCAGTCAAGTGAAATTTGTTATACATGTAAGCTAAGCAAGTTTTTGGCTGTTCCATTTTATATACCTTAAATTGACAGGCGGGTCAAAGAAAATGAAACTTAAACCTTCATATCGAAGCTGCTAAGCAGCACTCTATAAAGATGCTTTCTGGTTTTGGGTATGGTGGAAATTGGAAGTGAACATGGTTAATTTGCAAAACTAAACACATTCACTCATTGAATTATTTCAACAAACGCCCTGGTTTTAAAACCCTTCTATCCATGAAGATCTTCATACTGAGCATAGTGGTAACATGTTTGTTTGTTTGTATAAATGATGGCCTAATACATTCGTACATTGTTCGTTTTACAGTGCAAGTGAGAGGCTTTTGGAAATGCTTGGTTCTGTTTTGTCATATGTTGATGACGTCCTGGTTAGTATCAAATAATCATACAATGTATCTATTCTTTGTCGACCTAAATTCATAACAGATAACAAGTAGTAGCACTTAGCTAACCGTATGATTTGATACCCTGGTTAGCAGTGCATTATTAGTATGAACATAAGCGTTGACCTCTGTACTGGGGATGATTGTATACTGTAATCCAGCTTTCCAACTTCAGGAGTGCACAGTACAATCTGCAAATCAAAATTAATATCCTCCAAGTATGAAACTGTAACCTGGCTGTGGCAAGGCCGCGTTTGGTGTTGAATAAAATGCCTGTCATCATGTTGTGGTTCAATTTTGTATTTTTGTTTTGTTTTGTGTATGGTAATATAAGATAGTGAGCATAAAACAAAGAAAAAGGAAAATTAAGGCAAGGTGAAATTGAATCTTAACAGAGTTAGGTATTTATCTTGAATAAATACAATAATATTGTTTCTTCACCTTAACGAAATGGCCTTTGCAATCTTCTCGAGACCTGTGTAGATGGAGGTCGCTCCCCTTCCCTTGAGAAACAGTGGAGACTCAAGTTTGAATAAAGACGAGATATACAGGTCCACTTAAAGGCTTACAGTTGTGTGGTTGTTTCTTAAAATCTTTTTGTTATTAGGCTGGAAAAGTTCCGGGAATAACAGCGTTGGCAGGGAGTTAATGGAGCTTGTGACATCCGTTCCTCGCATGTCTAAAGAGGAGTTTGAATCGATTCTTAACAGCAATATGCAGGTACTGTATATATCAGTTTGCATTCCTATCTTCTGCCGTCCCTCTCTCCCCCCCGCCCGGCCCCACCATCCCCCTTAAACGTTAGTTCTCTCCCCCCTTCCCTCCTTCCTTTCTCCCTTCCTCCCTCCATTACTCCCTTTGTTCCTTCCTTCCTGCCTCCCTTCCTCCCCCTCCTTTGGTTGAGCACCGGACTACCGTGCGGGAGGTTGCGGGTTCAAACCCCTGCCGGACCGGCACTCGGGGTCTTTAAATGATTGGGGAGACAGTGCTGCCTTTGTAATAAAGTCTACAAACGGTTAGACTTTCTAATCTTTTCGGATAAGGGCGATAAACCGTAGGCCCCGTCTCACAACTCTTCATAATTCTCTGATTCTGTGGGACGTAAAAGAACCACTAGCGACATAACAAATCTCTGGCTGTGACGACCCCTAGTGTCTGTCCTAATTCGATATTCACATTACGGGGACACTCATTAGTTGCTTCATTAATTATAAAATGAAAAAGCAGTCTGGTAAAGACTAAGTCTGCTAAGTGTTGTTAACCGCCATTACCATTATGTTTATTTATTTCTTAATTTACCATTCAAATTTCCCTTTCCCTGCTTGCCTGCCTGTCTTCTTTTAATTTCCATTTCTTCTCCCTTTCTCTTTGGTCTTTTCGTTTTTGCTACAATTTTTTTTTTTCATTTTTCTTGTTCTCACGTCATCTTTGTTAGTCAATATTCTCTACCACTCTACCCACTTTTCCTTCCTTTTTCTTGGAAATATTATCGTCAATATACACTGCGAGTAGTCTCTAATTTCGGCGATGGATGCCGGGGCGGGCGAAAGAGACGCTGCTAGGAGACGCGACGCGAGGGAGCGTCTCCTTGTAAATCCTCGCGCGTGTCTTTCGCCCGCCCAACAATCCATCTCTGAAATTAGAGACTACACGCAGTGTATCGTCAATATCTTTACACAGTTTTCTTCTAACTGTCTTTTAGGACTTGCTGATGATTGTTTACTTATCCGGCCTTTGCAAGACGCAAATTTCACTTGGAGAAAAGCTCGCCACTGTGTTATAATGTAATGAATTTTTAAAGATCCAATAAATCATAGACACCCCAACCTGTGTTGTTGTTTTGTTACAACGCCAATAGTTTCGCCGGCATTTCCTGTAAAACCATTTACTAAACTAATGCTTTCTTAGTACAAAGGCCAAAATAACACGTAGTACTTATAAATAAAATATCATCAACGGAGAAACTTCGTATCCACTGACAGAGAGCATCTCATTTTCGGTGACTGTGTGCGCTGCCTTGTACTGCAGATGACATTCAAAGCCCTTATGAAATTGTCCCTGACAGACGACGAGAATGAAGCAAACATGGCCTTTCTGAGTCATGCACTTAACTTGTAAATAACATTTTTATATTCTAGCTCATAGAGAGTTTCTTTCTTTTAATTTTTATTATTTTATATTTATTTATTAACTTTTTACTGTAAAGTGCCATGAGCAAGTAATGATAATGAGCTATATAAATATTTTCGTACCCTTTCTTTTAAAAGATTCCCAACCAAATCTTCTAATTATGAAGATGACCCGCTACCATACTTCTTAACCAACTAAGGCAAATGGGAAAGTTGATGTCACTCTTGACCACTCTGAAATACGTAACGCATTATCTTGATTTTCCTTAACTGCACCTTGATTAATCTTAAGTGGTTGTTGCGAAAAAAAAAAACAAGATCTATATATCTGGTAAATTGGTGTAATCAAAAATTCCATTGCGCAAGCGTGCTTCATATTCCCATTGTGCACGCTGATGACGTCGACGTTAAACTACCGCGTTGAAAATGTTGTAAAATAATTGGTTAATGCATCAGCTGTGTGTTCATCTAGATATGAAGCACTTGGGAAGTTTGGAGAGCACTCAAGAAGCTAGAGTTGATCTCGGCTTCGCCTCGAGCAATTCTTACGCATCTTTTGTATTCACTAAACTTTTCGCGTGCTTCATATCTCGAACGCACGCTGCATAACAAATGAACAAATTGTGAAATAACAAGGAACTCTTAAAAACAGCTTATTGCTGCATGTCAGTGTTTAAAAATGCCTTATTTTCATGCATGCACTATCGAAGTTCGACCCCTCTTCCTTGCTGCGATTTCAGTAGAGGAAAATAAGGGATGCAACCATCTCGTTTCGGGCAAACCCAAGTCTCTGTATGGCCTCTGTAGAAGGGCCAAACGACCTTACGAGAATCGTGACCTTAGGGTCAAATGACCTTACAAGAATCGTATCCTAGACGTTTAAAACTTGACAGCAATCAGCCGGCAGACGGGGAATTTCACCTTTACTTCTTGAAAGTTGTCGCTGTCATCTTTGCTTGAATACAGAACGAGATACCTTTGCAAACGCTCTCTGGTGACGAGGGAAATATCAAAGACTCCATGTGTAGTCGACCAATGCCATTTCAGAAGACTTGCTTCGTTTTCAAAAGTCATTTCTGGGCTGTAAGTCTCGTAACTCTTGACGATTTTAAATCCTGCTGATGAAGTATACTGCTCGATTTTGGTCTTCGGCTCGCATTGATAAATCTGGCAAATTCGTTCTGCGTTCTCCGGATTCAACAAGTTGTAAGCGTCTAACTTGAATGGAGGTAGATGGTCGATGTAGTTAACGGCTATTTTACCCCCTGATTTTAGACATATTTCTGAGTGCTTGTTGTTTGTTAGGAAACCAATGGAGCACAGCATTGCAGAAAATAATATCGTAAGCCTCCCATCCTATTCCCTGAAAGTCTCCAGCGCTTCCTTCGACGAATGAGAGATTTTGAAGTTCACTGTGAGATCGCCGAGCCAGCTGAATTCGTTCCTTGTCAGGATCAACACCAATCACTTTCCCCTCGGGTCCTACCAGCCCAGCTAGGTATGCAGACAGCTCTCCTGTGCCGCAGCCTAAATCCAAGATGGCGTCTCCTAATTGGACAAACATCAGTTTCGATGAACACTTCACCATGTGCTTTTTGCTTAGAACGAGATGTTTGTTTGTAGCCCTCTGCAATACCTGCACTGGGAGAGTGCGACATCTTGTTACATTGAACAGTTTTTGCGGTCTTTATAAACGTAATTACCGAGGAGAAAGCACTTAATGCATGGTGTAGCGGCACGGCTATGATTGGCCGGGCTTGAATGAATTCCGATTGTGAATTGTTCTATTAAAATTTTTGTGTGGGAAGGTATTTGACTACAAACAAAGGTTAACCTGTGTTTATCAAAGCAACAATGGATTCCTCGCGAGCTAAAATGCAAAGTTTGCCACCAGCGCTACTTTTGGTAAACTTCGCCCCGCTTACAATTGATTATGACCTCTCGAACTTTCCAATCAATAGACTCGACTGAGTTCAAATAAGCGTTTTAATCAATATCTCTCGTATTCGTCTTACAACGGGTGTGTAAAACTACTCTTCCAAAAAACAAGGAACCCCAGAGTTATATGTTGAAGTATCGCGTAATTGAATGTCTAATCTAATCTCTTATTAGTCGTTGCTAAGTGATAATCAATGAAAGTTCATTCAAGGTTGCATCAATCAATGGTGTTCTTAAGAAAAATGAAAACTTTGTCCTACTCAATTCTGAGTGCAACAAAGGAAATAGGAGACGTCTGCACGCAGACTAACACTACGCGTCTAATCCGTAAGAACCAGTAGCGATATTTTGAAAGGGAAACAAGCAGTTATAAAGAACAACGTCTCGATGTTGGCTTCGCCATACCGTCTCTGTTCAAAGGTTTCTCATCCGGGGAGGCGGTCCTCCAAATAATCATTCAGTCCCGGAAACTACCTCAGAAAAAGAAGTAAGATACTCGTGAATTCATTGATACCAAAACGTCCCAAACTAAGACACCCACCTACACACGCACAGTTAAAAGTAGTACTCGAAGTACTTAAGGCGAACATGCCAGCTAGTTTTTATTCAGCTCTGTTGAAAGTTACTACTCCAGGGGCTGGTTCCTGAAAGGCGTAATAACTCTATTTCAGGGATAAATCTGCCTTATCCCAAAAGGTGTTCCTGGAATAAGGCAGATTTATCCTGGGGTGTTATTACACCTTCCAGGAACCGGCTCCAATGCAATAAAACTAACTCACGGTAGTTAGTGTTTTTGGTTACGGACGGCCTGGTTGGAAATAAATTGCACCCGCAATTTTCAAATTCGTTCAGTTAATCGTTTAAAATCTTGCTGGAAATGTTCCTCGCGGTGGTATATTATCACAGATTCCCTTTTATTTGTTTTGATATCACAGGCTCTTGTCCAAGCCTGTTCCAGACGTTGAGAGAGTGGGAAGCGGCGGGAGCAAAATTGCCGGTGCGCGCAATAGCTCTTCAGGCTACTTATGGATTTGCATAATTAGTGTTCCTTGTCAGTGATAGACTAGTGCGCGTGTCTGTCATTAATCGTTCTGCATGAGTAGTGACGGTAGAACGGTTTCCAATTGAATGTCGTAAAACATTGAAGCAAAGCAATTACTCTGATCGAAAGCTGTAGAAAGGCATTTTTTATTACCCTATGATGGTTGAAGTATGTTTAAAGTGATGTTTTCGTTAGCTGGAATAATTTGATCTGTTCGGATTCTTTAGCTGTAAGTTTAATTGCCCGAAAATGTCAGGGAACAAATATCTTTCTTTGAGAAAATGCAAGCTGAAATGAACTTTCCACGAACTTTCTAGGGAGCTATTTTCTTTCCGAAAAATTAATGCTAGCTGACGTTTTTTACTGTCAAAAACAGCAAATACCCTGACGACCTTTCGAAAAACCTCAGGGGCTATGATTTCCCCATTGCGAATCTTTTAGGTCACGTTTCAGTTCCGAAAATCGGAGTGCACTCTTTAATCGACGCCAAAAGCCTAGGGCTAGCTACCCTCCACCGAACGCAGATATCCACCGAAACTAGTCTTTGGGTGCCCCTGACCAGTGTAATGAGCTAACAGAGTTCAAAGGAATTACACGCAGCTCGTCCGGCTCGCGCTCACGATTGCTTTAAGTTTTGAAACTGGCGCTGGCGAGGTTTGCCAACCAATCACAGAGCGAAGTAAAGCAAGACTAAAGCAAACAAGAATTACTTTCGACACTCAACTGGATAAAAATATCGCTTGTTCTTGTTGAGATCAGTACATGCAGCGCTTAGTAGACTTTAGCATGTGTTATTATGTTCATTGAATGTAGTGCGAAAGCTTCTCGCGTTTAACTACAGTCACGAGCCCATCACTAGGAGCAGACAACTGCCGTATATTTTCACAGAGCAGTTTATTTTTAGATTGAATCAGTCAAGTTCCTTTGATAAAGTCGCTTAAAGAAAAAAAACAGAAACAAGAATTGGACTTTACAGCTAAAACTTATCTGCATTAAACTACTTCGTGACTTCAATGATAGAAAATGTTGAGAGAAATACCATACCAACGGAAACGTGGGGGGAAAAGTTCGGCATTTATAACACAACTACATTATTGTATATCAATTAAAAACTGATCACGCAACCTACTTCTTTCTTATGTACTCCCCTTGGCCAACCGTGGGGCAAGTGTACGTGCGCAGTAAAGGGCAAATGCTCGAGGTACGAGCCTTCGTAGACGTCTTTGGGCTCGTCACGCGTTCCTTGCCCACGAACGTCTGCTGAATTGAACTGCCACTTCCGTTCGCGGCGGTTAGCCAATCATAGTTTGTTTTCCAATTTATGGAAAGTAGGACTTCGACCCCGAGATTATTTTCACAGACGATGCACGTGAATCGCAGCTCGTTATTGGTTTGTTCAAAACAGAGGCTAACCGCCGACGAACAGAAGTGGCAGTTCAGTTCAGCAGACGTTCGTGGGCCAGGAACGCGTGACGAGCCCAAAGACGTCTCCGAAGGAGGCTAGGTACGAGATTGTTAAAGGTCAAAACAATCACTGTTTCTAAGAAAACAACTCAGTGACAACTTCTATCAACAAGATTCATCTTACATTTTACTATGAAAATTAAGTTTGTAGCCTCTTTCTAACAGAGGATAACTCATGCCATCATTTACTGCGTATTATAAAAACCCAACAACTTTATTTTAAGCACATATCGCTTTAAAAAGATATCGTACCAAATATTCTAATCATTTTTCGGCCAGCTACCAGGCTCTCTAAATTAAACTAGATACCACTGGGCAAGTTAATGGATATCCTCCTACAGGCTGAAAGCGGTTATCACTCATGGGAATCGTGTCCTACTTTTAAAACTTGATGACAATGAGTCGGAAGACGGGCAGTTGCGGTTGTCATCTTTGCTTGAGTAAGGAGCGAGATACTTTTACAGACGCTCGCTGGTGACGAGGGAAATATCAAAGACACCATGTGTAGTCGACCAATGCCATTTCAGAAGACTTGCTTCGTTTTCAAAAGTCATTTCTGGGCTGTAAGGCTCGTAACTATTGATGATTTTAAACCCTGCTAACAAAGCATACTGCTCGATTTGGGTCTTTGCCTCGCATTGATACCTCTGACAAATTCGTTGCGCGTTCTCCGGATTCAGCAACTTGTAAGCGTTTAACTCGAATGGAGGAAGGTGGTCGAGGTAGTTAACGGCTATCCTACCCCTTGCTTTTAGACTAGCAAACATATTCGCGAATACTTGTTCTTTTTCAGGGAACCAGTGAAGCGCAGCGTTGCAAAAAGTTATATCGTATGTCTCCGATCCCATTCCTAAGAAGTTTGCAGCGTTACCTTCGACCAATGCCATTTCAGAAGACTTGCTTCGTTTTCAAAAGTCATTTCTGTGCTGTAAGTCTCGTAACTCTTGATGATTTTAAACCCCGCTAACAAAGTATACCGCTTGATTTGGGCCTTTGCCTCGCATTGATAACTAAGTCTGACAAATTCGTTGCACGTTCTCCGGATTCAGCAACTTGTAAGCGTTTAACTCGATTGGAGGAAGGTGGTCGAGGTAGTTAACGGTTATCCAACCCCCCTGGTTTTAGACTAGCAAACATATTCGCGAATACTTGTTCTTTTTCAGGGAACCAGTGAAGCGCAGCGTTGCAAAAAGTTATATCGTATGTCTCCGATCCCATTCCTAAGAAGTTTGCAGCGTTACCTTCGACAAAAGACAGCACTGAAAAGAGAGATTCGGGATCGCGTGGTAAGATTCCCCAGCCAGCTGAATTCGTATCTTGTCAGGATCAACACCAACCACCTTTCCCTCGAGTCCTACCAGCCCAGCTAGGTATGCAGACAACTCTCCCGTGCCACAGCCTAAATCCAAGATGGCGTCTCCGCTTGAGAACACACATCAGTTTGGATGAACATTACGCCATCTGTCGCTTGCACGGAAAGCGAAGCTTCTTTGCAACCCTTCGCTTCATCAACTGCATGGTTGTTGGACAAATGTTCTATCCTATTATCTTCTAATGTGTCTTGGGAGTAAAACGGTAGATAGCTAGCTGTGACTGCATCGAGGTTATAATAATAATAATAATAATAATAATAATAATAATAATAGTAATAATAATGATCGTTTATTCAACCTTTTTGCAGCATAAACTGAATTACAAGGCGGGTCATTAATTAATTACATACAAATACATTAATTTTACTATAAAAGTTAACGCTAAAAAACAACGACGTTTCGACCGATCAACGGTCATTTTCAAGTTGAAGGATAAAATTGTTTAACATGCGCTTATATAATAATCAATTGTAAAATGCTAATGAGGTACTGACTAAAACTCTAAAATATTTGCATAGAAACAATACGAGAAAATCGCGGCAATAATGGTAAGAACGCTAAGGCGAAAGAGACAATATTAAAAGTAAATAATTAGGTAAAAACTTTTGCGCGGATCGAATCACACTGTTTGTTCAGTTTTGGTTTAAGTTCACGAATAAAAAGCATTTCAAAAATCAAACAGTCTAATCTACTCTGACACTTCTTTAAAATCTTGAAATTTGTTTCGATGGTCTCCGGATCCTTTCCATGCTCGTCCTTTGCGTGGTTGCCGATTGTTGATCGCTTATGTTCCTCCACACGTTGTTTATTATTATAAGTTTGGTGATGTAGGTGTCGACTCGTGAAGCCGACATAGTCTACATAACACAGACCAAAATTACTTTCGACACTCAACTGGATACAAAATATCACTTGTCCTTGTTGAGATCCGGGTTGAGATAAGTACATGCAGCGCTTAGCACACATTAGCATGTGTTATTATGTTCTTTGAATGTAGTGCGAAAGCTTCTCGCGTTTAACTAAAGTCAGGAGCCCATCACTAGGAGCGTACGGCTTCCCTATACCGTAAAAGCTCTATTAAGGCCCCCCCCGGGGGAGGGGAGGGGAGGGCTAATTTCCAATCTTAAACACTTTGTTGTCGTCTTAAAATAGATTCTGTACAAAACTCAAACAACTGGCCGCACGCTGCATGACACATGAACAAATTGTTAAATGACAAGGATTGACTCTTAAAAAACTTATTGCTGCATGTCAGTCTAAAAATGTCGTATTTTCATGCATGTAATGTTGAAGTTCAACCCGTGTTCCATGCTGTGATTTCAGTAGAGGAAACTAAGAGGTGCGGCCGTCTCGTTTCGGGCAAACCCAAGTCTCTTTATAGCCTCTGTAGGAGGGCCAAATGACCTTACGAGAATCGTATCCTAGACGTTTAAAACTTGACAGCAATCAGCCGGCAGACGGGGAATTTCACCTTTACTTCTTGAAAGTTGTCCGCGCTGTCATCTTTGCTTGAGTACGGAGCGAGATACCTTTGCAAACGCTCTCTGGTGACGAGGAAAATATCAAAGACACCATGTGTAGTCGACCAATGAAATTCTAGAAGACTGGCTTCGCTTACAAAAGTCATTTCTGGGCTGTAAGTCTCGTAACTCTTGACGATTTTAAACCCAGCTAACGAAGTATACTGCTCGATTTGGGTCTTTGGCTCGCATAGATACATCTGGAGAATTCGTTCTGCATTCTCCGGATTCAGCAACTTGTAAGCGTTTAGCTCGAATGGAGGTAGATGGTCGATGAATCCCAAGGCTATTTTACCCCCCACTTTTAGACTTGTAAACATATTTCTGAATACCTGTTGTTTCTCAGGGAACCATTGCAGTGCAGCATGGCAGAAAATAATATCGTATGCCTCCGATCCTATTCCCTGAAAGTCTGCAGCTCTTCCTTCCACGAATGAGAGATTTTGAATTTCACTGTGAGATCACCGAGCCAGCTGAATTCGCTGCTTGTCAGGATCAACGCCAATCACTTTTCCCTCGGGTCCTACCAGCCCAGCTAGGTATGCAGACAGCTCTCCTGTGCCGCAGCCTACATCCAAGATGGCGTCTCCTACCTGTGGACAAACATCAGTTTGAATGAAGGCTTCACCTTCTAGCTTTTGCGTAGAATGAGAGGCTTGTTTGTAGCCCTTTTCAACACCTGCACTGGGAAAGTGCGACATCTTAGTACACTGGACAGTGTTCTTGGAGACCGAATGCGGTCTTATAAACGTAATTACCGAGGCGAGAGAAGGACTTAGGATCGGCTAACGCATGGTGTAGCGGCACGGCTATGATTGGCCGGGCTTGAATGAATTCCGACTGTGAATAGCTCCATTAAAATATTTGTGTGGGAAGGTATTTGACTACAAAGGTTAACCTGTGTATATCAAAGCAACAATACACTCCTCGCGAGCTTAAATAATAATAATAATAACTGTCTGTGCTAATCGTCCTCGCAAAGTACAGCAAGGACGCAGCTCAACAAGGTCGAACCGAAAGCATATACAAGGCGCCTCTGGCAGCCGCTATACGGTCCATGTAAGACCTTGGAGCACAGCCTATAGCCAGCTCGAATAAGCCGTATGTTGGTTTTTGCTGAGGGAGGAAAACCGGAGTACCCGGAGAAAAACCCTCGGAGCAGGGTCGAAAACCAACACAAACTCAGCCCACTTATGGCGTCACCACCGGGAATCGAACCCGGTGCCACATTGGTGGAAGGCGAGTGCTCTCACCACTACGCCATCCCTGCTCCCTAATGCAAAATGCAAAATGCAAAATTTGCCCCAAGTGCTACGCGTCTAATCCTTAACAAAAGCGATATTTTGAAAGGGAGACAAGCTGAGTTATAAAGAACAACGTCTTCGCGTTGGCTTTGTCATACCGTCTGTGGTCAAAGGTTTCCCACCCGGGGAGGCGGTCCTCCAAATAATCATTCATTCCCGGAACTACCTCAGAAAAAGAAGTAAGACATTCGTCAATTTATTGATATCAAAACGTCCCAAACCGACACACCTACCTACACACGCACAGTAAAACGCAGTACACGAAGTACTTAAGGTAAACATGCCAGCTAGTTTTTATTCAGCTTTGTTGAAAGTTACTGCTCCAGTGCAATAAAACTGTTAGGTTTTTTGGTTACCGACGGCCTGGTTGCAAATAGTTTTCAAATTCGCTTAGTTAATCGCTGAAAAGCTTGCTGGAAATGTTCCTCGCGCTGTTATATTATCACATATTCCCTTTTATTTGTTTTGATATTACAGGCTCTTAGCCAAGCCTGTTCCAGACGTTTAGAGAGTGGGAAGCTACGAGAGCAAAATTCCGTGCGCGCACCAGTTTTCTTTTTGTGTGTTCTCCAGGCTACTTATGGATTTGCATAATCAGTGTTCTTTGTCTGATGTTGGTCGTTTGTCATTAATGATTGTGAATGAGTAGCGACGGTAGAACGGTTTCTAATTGCGTGTCGTAAAAGAAAAACCAAAGCCTGGCCAGTGTAATGAGCTAACAAAGGTGCAAGTCACGATTGCTTTAACTATTGCCCCGTCTCACAACTCTTCCAGAATCTGTGGGACGTAAAAGAACCAGTAGAGCCGTAACAAAACTCTGGCAGTGACCACTCCAAGTGCCTGTCTTAATTTGATATTGCCATTACGGGGGGAACTCATAACTCAACTTCATTAGTTGTAAACTGCGTTATAAGCAGTCTGGCAAAGTACACCGGCCAGTGTTGTAATGCGCATTTGAATATTGCATAGAAAATGCGCAATAGAAATGTGATATATTATTATTATTATTATTATTATTATTATTATTATTATTATTATTCATTCTGAAACTGGCGCTGGCGAGTTTTGCCAACCAAATACAGAGCGAAATAAAGCAAAGCCAAAGCAAACGAGAATAACTTTCCACACTCAACTGAATAAAACTATCACTTGTCGTTGTTGAGATCAGTACATGTAGCGCTTAGTAGACTTTAGCATGTGTTATGTACATCCTCCTACAGTTTGAAAAAAGCGGTTATCACTCATGGGAACCGTGTCCTACTTTTAAAATTTGGTGGCAATGAGTCGGCAGTCGGGCAGTTTCACTTTTATCGCCTGGAAGTTGCCGTTGTCATCTTTGCTTGAGTAAGGAGCGAAGTACTTTTGAAGACGCTCTCTGGTGACGAGGGAAATATACATACATACATAAATACTTTATTCGTCCCAAATGGGCTTTTCAGAATAAAGAGATAACTAATGCTATATACAAGTAAATTAAATAACTAATTAACTAATAAATGACATAATCAAACCGATTAATTATTAATAAAAAATAAATTAATGAAATAAAAAGTGGAGCAATTAAGTCACTAAAAAATTCGAGAGAAGGCTTCTCCTCAGGCAACGTTTGAAGTCCTGTAGTGTTGGTTTCAACTTAAGAGTCGAATCTAGTGAGTTCCAGAGTTTGACTGTCCTGAAGTGGAAAGTTCTTTGCCCAGTGGCTGTTTTAAACAAAGGAATATTTAACATCTGGGAGTTCCTCGTTGTACGCCTGGTGATCGTAGCTCTTTGAATATATTTAGAAAATAAAGAGGCTGGTGCGCACCCTGACATACATTTGAAGGCCATTATTGCGTGGCGATAATACAACTGCTGTCTTACAGGTAGCCACTTAAGATTTTTAAGGATAGGGGAAATATGGTCGTATTTCCTTGAGTTGCTAACGATACGAGCCGCAAAGTTCTGTACAGCTTGGATCCTACGTAAGTTGTACTCAGAGGTGTTGCTCCAAACATTACAACAATAATATAGCTTGCTAAAAACTAAGGCATTAACTATAATAGTTAAGGTGGTTGGGTCAAAAACATGTTTAACTCGATTAATCTGGCCTAGGCGCGCCATGCAACTGGACACTGTTGAAGCTATGTGATCGTTATATGTCAAGCAGGGATCCAGGATAACTCCCAGATCCTTAGCAACGGTAGCCGGTGCAATTTCTTTTCCTAACAAATTTAGACGAAAATCCTCTACTTTGCTGACCATCACTCTGGTGCCAAAGATAATTAAAGTAGTTTTACTAGGGTTTATAAGGAGTTGATTTCTAAAAGTCCAGTTACTAATTCTGCATAAGTCTTCATTTAATTTGGTAATCGCGTTTGCCTGGTCCTGTAGGTTGAAATTTAGTATCAGTTTAGTATCATCGACATAGCACTGGGGGGAACTATGGCGTGGAATGCTCGGAAGATCATTGGTGTAGATTCTAAAGAGCAGCGGTCCCAGAATGCTTCCTTGTGGCACTCCGCAAGTCATAGGAAGTTGGGCTGATGTAGCATTATGAATTTTAACAACTTGGTAGCGTGACTGGAGATAGCTGCAGAACCATCTGATAGCGGTAAGTGACAATCCAATGTCTTGAAGCTTAGACAGAAGGATTCCATGGTTAACACTATCAAAAGCTTTGCTCATGTCGAGCAACACAGTGGCAGTTAACTGTTTCTTATCAATGGCTTCGAAGATTGCATCAGTTGTTTGTAAGATAGATGTCTCAGTAGAGTTCCACTTCTTGTTACCGCACTGCTTGGGTGACAGACGTTGGTTTGCTATTAAAAAGGACGTTAGCTGATCGTGGGCGACTCTCTCACAAACCTTTGAGAGCACAGGTAACAGTGAAATAGGCCTGTAATTGTTAGGGATGTCCCGGTCGCCATCCTTCAGTATAGGTGTCACTTCCGCAATTTTCCAAACGTTGGGGAATTGGGCAGAAAGAAAGGTGGCATTAATAATCGATGTGATTGAAGGTAGAATGGCAGGTAGACAGTCCTTAATGACACGAATTGGTATCTTATCTATTCCAGGGGACTTATTTGTTGCCATAGAGTTGATAATCTTTTGTACTTGGTTGATGTTCACATTAGCGTCGAAACAAACTGTTCAGACGCGGGATATTCCCAAGGGGTAAACAAGGAATCGTGTTCTTCATGTATAGTCGACCAATTCCATATCCGAAGACTTGTTTCGTTTCCAAAACTAATTTCTGCGCTGTAAGTCTCGTAACTCTTGATGATTTTAAACCCTGCTAACAAAGTATACTGCTCGATTTGGGTCTGTGCCTCGCAATGATAACTCTGACAAATTCGTTGCGCGTTCTCCGGATTCAGCAACTATTATTAACAGGGGCACCCAACGACAAGTTTCGGTGGATATCTGTTCGGTGGAGGGTAATTCGCCTTGGGCTTTCGGCGTCGATTAAAGAGTGCACTCGGATTTTTGTAACTAAAATGTGGCCTAACAGATTCGCAATTGCGAAATTACAACCCTTGATGTTTTCGGAAAGGTCGTAATTGTTGTTTTTGGCGGTCAAAAACGTCATCTAGCATTTTCGGAAAGAAAATTGTTCCCTAGTTAATTCGTGGAAAGTTCATTTCAGCTTGCATTTTCTCAAAGGTTTATTTTGCTCCCTAACATTTTCGGGAAATAAAAATTTCAGCTCATGAGGAAATCCAAATAGATGAACTTCTTCTAGCTTATGAAAACATCACTTTAAACAGACATCAAACACCATAAGGTACTTTAAAATGCCTCTCTATAGTTTTTGGTTAATTTGGCTCGCTGAGTGCCCCTGTATTAAGCGTTTAACTCGAATGGAGGAAGGTGGCCAAGGTAGTTAACGGCTATCCTACCCCCTGCCTTTAGACTAGCAAACATACTCCCGAATACTTGTTCTTTGTCAGGGAACCAGTGAAGCGCAGCGTTGTAAAAAATTATATCGTATGTCTTCGATTCCATTCCTAAGAAGTTTGCAGTGCTACGTTAGACAAAAGAGAGATTGGGGATCGCGTTGTAAGATTCCCAAGCCAGCTGAATTCGTTTCTTGTCAGGATCAACACCAATCACCTTTCCCTCGGGTCCTACCAGCCCAGGTAGGTACACAGACAGTTCTCCCGTGCCGCAACCTAAATCCAAAATGGCGTCTCCCGCTTGAGGACACACATCAGTTTGGATGAACATTATATGATTCATTTCATATATCATTCACATTATGCCATCTGTCGCTTGCACCACAGGCAGCCCAAGCGTGATATGTGAGACATCGGGTTATTTACGGATTTGTAGAAGTATGTCAAAAGAAAATGGTATTTATGTTTATTACATGGTTTCTTCAAGTGTCTTGTGCAGTCAGAAGCCATATTTCGGGGTATTTGCTCGTGAAAATTGCTGAGGAATTTACTCCAATGTCCCTTGGTGTGTCCTGGCTGGTTTAAACGCCATTTTGCCGATTTCTTTCACCCGAAGTACTCTTTATCGTGGGGAGAACTTCGGGTGAAAGAAATCGGTAAAATGACGTTTAAACACAAGACACAGCAAGGGACATTGGAGTCAAGGTAAGAATGCTTTATTTTGTATTATTTTCTGTTTTTCCTCGGCAAATCAGTCCGGCCATAATATCAATCATATGGCTTGTAGAAACACTTACAACTCGACTCATTCACATGCAAATACCCCGAAATGTGGCTTTTCACTGCACAAGACACTTAAAAAAACCATACAATAAACATAAATACCATTTTATTTTGACATACTTTTAGATTTATACCACAAATCCGTAAATAACCCGATGTCTCACATACCATACTTGGGCTGCCTGTGCTTGCACGGAAAGCGGAGGTTCTTTGTAGCCCTCCGCTGCATCAACTGCATGGTTGTTGGAAAAATCTTTCATCCTTTTACCTTCTAATGTGCCCCTGGAGTAAAAGGTCAGATAGCTGTGATTATATTGGTTCGGCCTATCGGTTCATCAGTATTTAAACTTCCGAAATTTTCGTCAAACGCCGGACTAGACTGCGAGGACTCGCGTCCCCTCGCTTCGCGTCTCCTCGCAACTTGGCGCGCGCGCGTGTCTTTCGCTCGCCCCACAATCCATCGCCGAAACTAGAGACTACTCGCAGTCTAAGGCCGGACGTATGATTGAATAATTTAACTGGTCAGTAGTGTTACGTTAATTGTGCAGTTTACCCTCCAACGTAGTCTCCCTCCCTGAATGATGAACAATGCTGCGTGGGAGGCTGTCAGCACTTTTTAACTATGAACAGACAATTTACGCCTATTCGAAGCCTTTTACATACGAAATCACGAACCTACCCTCAACTCCCAAGAGGAATGCAGCGAATTCGCAGACCTTCTGTTCTAACGACTATTTTAAAAATTTACCTTTTGTAACAAAACATTCCCGGTACGCGGTACTAGGCAGCAATAGGTAATTAAATTATTCTTGTCAGAAAACTGAATATAAAACTGGTTAGTGATCCACGAATCCGATGAACGAAGAAAATGAGAAGAACTACTTTGGATTTCATCGTTAGCTGAGCAGCTTGAGACCTGACTGAATGGCGAACCAGAACAAATTGTAGTCCTAGAATTTTCCTGATCAAAATTGACATCATTAACACGAAACGAAAGGCGAATTAACACAGCATGTACCCGTCACGTTTCGCGGTGCTCCGCGACTCCCATCTCTACATTTTCAACGTTTCAGTTCAACATTTTATTAAAAACAGTTAACAATTACAGAATTGTAAAACTACCCGCAAATAGCTAATTCAAGCTATAATCGAGGCGGGTAGTCATGACATAGCTAATTGTGGTGCTTGTGTACCGTTACAAGGAAAGACATAGATATGCTACAGTAATAAAGAATTTACAGGTATATTATAGAAAGAAACGATTCCTCTACAAATTTTTAATGATATCAATAATTGCAGACGTCGAGAGAGAGACCTCCGCTGATTGTCCTCTCCGCACTTTTCACGCAGCGCACAAATTTCGTGTACATTATAGGTTCTTCAATCAACAAGGCACTACAGTTTTTATTACTTTGTCAGTAAGGAATAATAATGTGAGCATGCAGACCCTGTCCAATACTTAGAAAATTATTCCACGCAGTCTAAGTGGTCTATTTTATAGGTGACTGATCGTTCCAGGGGATCATAAATCTTCCATTGGTTCCTTGCAGGCAACAAGTCGGCAAACAGGCGATTCTTTTTTTAATCCTTGGAAATCAAGACAGGGCTTTCCGTATTTGTCAGTATACGGAGCTAGATACGTTTGTAAACGCTCTTCATTGACAAGTGAAAGGTCAAAAACACCGTGTGTTGTCGACCAATGCCATTCAAGGAGACTCATAATGTTTTCGAAGGCAAGCTTTACGCTCTGAGTGTTATAACTCTTTATGATTTTAAATCTCGCTGATGAACAATACTTCTCAATGTCCACCTTTGGTTCACATTGATACATCTGGCAAATTCGTTCTGCGTTCTCCGGATTCAGCAACTTGTAAGCGTTGAGCTTAAATGGAGGCAGATGGGAGATATACTGCACAGCTACTTTCCCTCCAATCTTGAGACAACGAAACATATTCTTAAAGGCTCCTTGTTTGTCGGGGATCCAGTGAAGGGCATAATTACTGAAAACAACGTCGAAAGACTCCGGGGCAATCAGTGCGGTGAAGTTTGCTGCGCTTCCCTCGACGAATGAGAGATTTTTGATTTGACTATGAGATCGCCGAGCCAGCTGAATTCGTTTCTTGTCAGGATCAACACCAATCACCTTTCCCTCGGGTCCTACCAGCCCAGATAGGTATGCAGACAGCTCTCCCGTGCCGCAACCTAAATCCAAGATGGCGTCTCCTTCTTGAGGACACACATCAGTTTTGATGAACATTTCACCATCTGTCGTTTGCACGGGAAGTGAAGCTTGTTTGTAACCGTCCGCTGCATCAACTGCATTGTTGTTGGAAAAATATCTAAGGTGTCCTTGGAGCAAGGGCAGATACCTGCGAATGTAACGGTGCATATTGAAATTTCTAAAAACTTCGCCAGTAAGCCGGACATATAACAAGCTTGAATGACTGTGTTTGTTAATTCGTGAATTATGTTAATTTTGTCAGTTAGCCTCCCACATAGTTTCGAACGTTGGAAGCATCCGTACGTCACTTGAACCATGACCAATGCATTTATCTAGCACATCCAAAACCCCGGCAGGATATGGGAAGCCATTAATGGTGCATAATTCAAGAACCAAAATTGGCGTCACATTCAACAAGTTTCCTTTCAAGGTCAAAAGGGATTTCAATCAAGCTCAACAAAATCAAGTTAAGCTCAACGATTTTGGGGAGCAGGGATGGCGCAGTGGTGAGAGCACTCGCCTTCCACCAATGTGGCCAGGGTTCGATTCCCGGACTCGGCGTCATATGTGGGTTGAGTTTGTTATTGGTTCTCTTCTCTGCTCCGAGAGGTTTTTCTCCGGGTTCTCCCGTTTTCCCCTCTCTACAAAAACCAATATTTCCAAATTCCAATTTCATCTGCTTGTAAAGCGCATTTGATCATATTCACATGGAAAATGCGCTATATAAGTTCTAAATTATTA
>JAEMWC010000466.1:152500-172500 GCA_016490735.1 Pachyseris speciosa
GATTCCGTCGAGCTTATGACTCCGCTTACGACTCCGATTTTTGATTTTCACTGGGTCATAAGTGCTCTTACGACTCCGATTCCGTCGAGCTTATGACTCCGCTTACGACTCCGATTTTGATTTTCACTGAGTCATAAGTGCTCTTATGACTCCGACTCCGATTCCGTCGAGCTTATGACTCCGCTTACGACTCCGATTTTGATTTTCACTGGGTCATAAGTGCTCTTACGACTCCGATTACGTCGAGCTTATGACTCCGCTTACGACTCCGATTTTTGGTTTTCACTGGGTCATAAGTGCTCTTATGACTCCGACCCCGACTCCGTCGAGCTTATGACTCCGCTTACGACTCCGATTTTTGATTTTCACTGGGTCATAGGCGCTCTTACGACTCCGACTCCGATTCCGTCGAGCTTATGACTCCGCTTACGACTCCGACTTTGATTTTCACTGAGTCATAAGCGCTCTTATGACTCCGACTCCGATTCCGTCGAGCTTATGACTCCGCTTACGACTCCGATTTTGATTTTCACTGGGTCATAAGTGCTCTTACGACTCCGATTCCGTCGAGCTTATGACTCCGCTTACGACTCCGATTTTTGGTTTTCACTGGGTCATAAGTGCTCTTATGACTCCGACCCCGACTCCTTCGAGCTTATGACTCCGCTTACGACTCCGGTTTTTGATTTTCACTGGGTCATAAGCGCTCTTACGACTCCGACCCCGACTCCGTCGCTAGTGAAAACCAGGCTTGATGAATTAACCGCTACGAAAGCAAGTTGTGAAAAACAGTACATCACAAATTAAATAAATAAAGCACTCGGGAAAAAAAGAATAATCCACATTAGCTTTCAGTAATAATCACATAAAAAAAAGTGTTTTCATTGTTATTGATTTTCATTTATTTCTTATTTCAATTATTATTTTTTTGGGGGGGGGGGAGAGGGGAGGGCGTTCTTGTGAGAATAAAATATTTAATGTTCTCTTTATTATTTATATTTTATTTGTATTTTGTATTGTATTTTTGCAACCATTTGTATGTGTATCTTTTTTTATTTCGTCTGTTTTTATTATTTCTTCGTCTTCCTCTCATTTTAGTATATTAATGTAATAATTAATTCCTTTTGTATATTAATTCTATGTTTCATCGACTGATAAATGCTTCAGATTTCTAACTTGGTCGCGTCTAAATTCTTATTTGCTTTAGTCTCTTGTAACACATCGTATTACTAAAAAACAAATCGGCTCCAGCGCTTTGATACATTTACAAATTCGCGAGAGAAAGAAGCACGCATAAGGATTAATTTTACTTGTCATCGCTGGACAGCTACTCGATCGTGATTGGGTAGGATGCCCGCGAGTCAAACAATGGGAAAGGAATGTTGGCTTCGGGTACGTAAGCAGGCGTTAGTGGGGAGGAGGTGAAATACGAGTCCCCTAAAAACGACTGCGTGGGAGACTAGCTTAAAATGTGTCTTGACCTTGAGAGAAAATCGTTGAGATTGATTGAAATCCCTCTTGACCTTGATAGGAAATTTGTTGAATGTGATAACTTTATTTTGTTGAGCTTGTTTAAAATATGTCTTGACCTTGAGAGAAAATGAAATCCCTCTTGACCTTGATAGGAAATTTGTTGAATGTGACGCCAATTTTGCACCATTTGGCTTTCCATAGCCGGACCGGCACTCAAGCCGCTGTTACACGTTGAAACTTTTAGCTGAAACTTGTGTGCAATGGCGATGAGAGACCGAGCGAGACCAGCTTCACGAAGTGGTGTTACACGGTGAAACTCTTGTTTTTTATCACCATTGCGATCGTTGCGACTGTTGCAGAAGTAGAAAGCGGTTCTACTTTTCGTAAAAGCTGTCTCGCAACGAAAGTTTGAAAAAGTTTCATGAAACCGACCATGTTACACGGTGCAACGCCTACTGAAACTTGTTTCGCAGCGCCGTGTTTCAACGTGTAACCGCGGCTTCAGGGTCTTTAAATGATTGAGGAGACAGTGCTGCCTTTGAAATGCATCTACAAACGGTTAGACTTTCTTGTCTTTCGGATAACGATGATAAACTGTACGTCTCATTTCACAATACTTTCACTTAATATGACTCTGTAGGACGTAAACGAACCACTACGGACGCAACAAATCTCTAGCAGTGACCACCCGGCCCAGTGTCTGTCCTAATTCGATATTCACATTACGGGAACACTCATTAGTTCTTTCGTTCATTGTAAACTGCAAAAGCAGTCTGGCAAAGCGAACTAAGTCCCCCGACCAGTGTTGTAAACCGCCATGAAACTATATGATATGAGCGGTATATAAACACATTACCATTGCCATTATGTTTATTTATTTCTTTATTTACCGTTGCCATTCCCCTTTTACTGCTTGCCTGCTTGTCTTCTTTTAATTCCCATTTCTTCTCCCTTTTTCTTTGGTCTTTTCCTCTTTGCAAATTTTTTTTTTTCTTGCTCTCCCTTCATCTTTGTTAGTCAATATTCTCTACCACTCTATCCAATTTCCTTCCTTCCAATATACACTGCGTGTAGTCTCTAATTTCGGCGATGGATTGTGGGGCGGGCGAAAGACGCGCGCGCGCGAAGTTGCGAGGAGACGCTTGCATCTCGTGTCCTTGCAAATCCTCGCGCGTGTCTTTCGCCCGTCCCGCAATCTATCGCCGAAATTAGAGACTACTCGCAGTGTATCGTCAATATCTTTACACAGTTTTCTTCTAACTGTCTTTTAGGACTTGCTGATGATTGTTTACTTATCCGGCCTTTGCAAGACGCAAATTTCACTCGGAGAAAAGCTCGCCACTGTGTTATAATGTAACGAATTTTAAAAGATCTAATCTCCTGATCCATTAAATTATAGACACCCCAACCTGTGTTGTTGTTTTGTTACAACGTCCATAATTTCGCCGGCGTTTCCTGTAAAACCATTTACTAAACTAATGCTTTCTTAGTATAAAGGCCAAAATAACACGTAGTACTTATAAATAAAATATCATCAACGGAGAAACTTCGTATCCACTGACAGAGAGCATCTCATTTTCGGCGTCTGTGTGCGCTGCCTTGTACTGCAGATGACATTAAAGCCCTTTTGAAATTGTCCTTGACAGACGACGAGAACGAAGTAAACACGGCCTTTCGTGAGTCATGCTTTTAACTTGTAAATAACATTTAGTTTATATTTATTTTTTAACTTTTTTACTGTAAAGTGCCATGAGCAAGTAATGATAATGGCGCTATATAAATATTTTATTGTTATTATCATTTGTTATTATGATGGCTTGAAGAGATACCGTGTAAGACATTTTTCGTACGAATATTAGGTTTGTATGGTCTCTAAAAGAGAGCGGTATAATATCTTGCCATTATTTACCGCTCTACGAAAACACATCGCACGCTTTATTTTAAAAGATTCCCTACCAAATCTTCTAATTATGAAGATGACCCGCTACCATACCTCTTAACCAATTAAGGTAAATGGGAAAGTTGATGTCACTCTTGACCACTCTGACGGATTATCTTGATTTTCCTTAACTGCACCTTGATTAATCTTAAGTGGTTGTTGCGAAAAAAAAAAACAAGATCTATATATCTGGTAAATTGGTGTAATCAAAAATTCCATTGCGCAAGCGTGCTTCATATTCCCATTGTGCACGCTGATGACGTCAACGTTAAACTACCGCGTTGAAAATGTTATAAAACAATTGTTTCATGCATCAGCTGTTTGTTCATCTAGATATGAAGCACTTGGGAAGTTTGGAGAGCACTCAAGAAGCTAGAGTTGATCTCGGCTTCGTCTCGAGCAATCCTTATGCATCTTTTGTATTCACTAAACTTTTCGCGTGCTTCATATCTCGAACGCGCGCTGCATAGCAAATGAACAAATTGTTAAATAACAAGGAACTCTTAAAAAAAGCTTATTGCTGCATGTCAGTGTTTAAAAATGCCGTATTTTCATGCATGCACTATTGAAGTTCGACCCCTCTTCCTTGCTGCGATTTCAGTAGAGGAAAATAAGGGATGCAACCATCTCGTTTCGGGCAAACCCAAGTCTCTGTATGGCATCTGTAGAAGGGCCAAACGACCTTACGAGAATCGTGACTTTAGGGTCAAATGACCTTACAAGAATCGTATCCTAGACGTTTAAAACTTGACAGCAATCAGCCGGCAGATGGGGAATTTCACCTTTACTTCTTGAAAGTTGTCGCTGTCATCTTTGCTTGAATTCAGGGCGAGATACCTTTGCAAACGCTCTCTGTTGACGAGGGAAATATCAAAGACTCCATGTGTAGTCAACCAATGCCATTTCAGAAGACTTGCTTCGTTTTCAAAAGTCATTTCTGGGCTGTAAGTCTCGTAACTCTTGACGATTTTAAATCCTGCTAATGAAGTATACTGCTCGATTTTGGTCCTCGGCATTGATAAATCTGGCAAATTCGTTCTGCGTTCTCCGGATTCAGAAACTTGTAAGCGTTTAACTCGAATTGAGGTAGATGGTCGATGTAGTTAAGGGCTATTTTACCTCCTGATTTTAGACTTATGAACATATTTCTGAGTGCTTGTTGTTTGTTAGGAAACCAATGGAGCACAGCATTGCAGAAAATAATATCGTATGCCTCCGATCCTATTCCCTGAAAGTCTCCATCGCTTCCTTCGACGAATGAGAGATTTTGAATTTCACTGTGAGATCACTGAGCCAGCTGAATTCGTTTCTTGTCAAGATCAACACCAATCACTTTCCCCTCGGCTCCTACCAGCCCAGCTACAATCTTGGACGGAATAAAATGGACTAATTAACCCCCATCCCCCACTAAGCAATAGGGAGCTTTAGCAACGACGACGGCAACGGCAACGAGAACGCCACAAAACAATAGGCTTAATGAGCAAAAACAATGGCTCTGCACGTGCGTTTTACATTTTGGTACATTTCTTTCCCGTCCTCTGCAAAACAACAACGTGAAATGACCAAATTTTAGGTTTTCTCGAGAACGGGAGCGTGTGCCTGTAAATTTTTCTTTCTTTTTCCTTACTTCAACGGCGTTCATAACAATTTAGTCCCTGAATAGTTCGACAGTATTTTCCGAGTTAAAAGAATTGGAATAATAGCGAACGCGTTACAAAACGAGAAGTTCTATTTTGAAGTGACGTTTTCGTTGCCGTCGCCGTCGTCGTTGCTAAAGCTCCCTAATGATGAAGGCGCGCGAAGAGCAAAACGCGCCATTTTGGCATCATTGAAATGGGGGGGAGGGGTGGTTCAAATGTTCCATTTATTGTGTCCAAGATTGTAGGTATGCAGACAGCTCTCCTGTGCCGCAGCCTAAATCCAAGATGGCGTCTCCTACCTTTGGGCAAACATCAGTTTCGATGAACACTTCACCATGCGCTTTTTGCTTAGAACGAGAGGCTTGTTTGTAACCCTCTGCAACACCTGCACTGGGAGAGTGCGACATCTTGTTTTGCGGTCTTTATAAACGTAATTACCGAGGAGAAAGCACTTAATGCATGGTGTAGCGGCACGGCTATGATTGGCCGGGCTTGAGTGAATTCCGATTGTGAATTGTTCTATTAAAATTTTTGTGTGGGAAGGTATTTGACTACAAACAAAGGTTAACCTGTGAATAAAGGGGATTAGTTTCTAAAGAAACTGTGGTGCTGCGTCGGTGGGGAAGTGAAACACGAAAATTTGGTTTATCAACGGGGTTGATAATGTAAATTGACCACAATTCCTCGATTCGCTCCGACGAACGGCTAACGTCCGAAACGTCAGCTAATCGAATCCCTGTACGGTGGTCAATTTACATTATCAAATCCGTTGATAAACCAAATTTTCAAGGTTAACCTGTGTTTATCAAAGCAACAATGCATTCCTCGCGAGCTAAAATGCAAAGTTTGCCACGAGCGCTACTTTGGGTAAACTTCGCCCCGCTTACAATTGGTTATGACCTGTCGAACTTTCGATCTCAATCAGTAGACTCGACTGAGTTTAACTAAGCGTTTTAATCAATATCTCTCGTATTCGTCTTACAACGGGTGCGTAAAACTACTCTTCCAAAAAATAAGGAACCCTAGAGTTATGTGTTGAAGTATCGCGTAATTGAATATCTAATCTAATCTGTTATTAGTCGTTGCTAAGTGATAATCAATGAAAGTTCATTCAAGGTTGCATCAATCAATGGTGTTATTAAGAAAATGAAAACTTTGTCCTAATCCTGAGTGCAACAAAGGAAATAGGAGACGTCTGCACGCAGGCTAACACTACGCGTCTAATCCGTAAGAACCAGTAGCGATATTTTGAAAGGGAAACAAGTAGTTATAAAGAACAACGTCTCGACGTTGGCTTCGCCATACCGTCTCTGGTCAAAGGTTTCTCATCCGGGGAGGCGGTCCTCCAAATAATCATTCAGTCCCGGAAACTACCTCAGAAAAAGAAATAAGACACTCGTGAATTCATTGATACCAAAACGTCTCAAACTAAGACACCCACCTACACACGCACAGTTAAAAGCAGTACACGAAGTACTTAAGGCGAACATGCCAGCTAGTTTTTATTCAGCTCTGTTGAAAGTTACTACTCCAGGGGCCGGTTCCTGAAAGGTGTAATAACTCTGTTTCAGCGATAAATCTGTCTTATCCCAAAAGGTATTCCTGGAATAAGGCAGATTTATCCTGGGTGTTATTACACCTTCCAGGAACCAGCCCCAGTGCAATAAAACTAACTCACGGTAGTTAATGTTTTTGGTTACGGACGGCCTGGTTGGAAATAAATTGCACCCAAAATTTTCAAATTCGTTCAGTTAATCGTTTAAAAGCTTGCTGGAAATGTTCCTCGCGGTGGTATATTATCACAGATTCCCTTTTATTTGTTTTGATATCACAGGCTCTTGTCCAAGCCTGTTCCAGACGTTGAGAGAGTGGGAAGCGGCGAGAGCAAAATTGCCGGTGCGCGCAATAGCTCTTCAGGCTACTTATGGATTTGCATAATTAGTGTTCATTGTGTGATAGACTAGTGCGTGTGTCTGTCATTAATCATTCTGCATGAGTAGCGACGATAGAACGGTTTCCAATTGAATGTCGTAAAACATTGAACCAAAGCAGTTACTCTGATCGATAGCTGTAGAAAGGCATTTTTGATTACCCTATGATGTTTGAAGTCAGTTTAAAGTGATGTTTTCTTTAGCTGGAAGAATTTGATCTGTTCGGATTCTTTAGCTGTAAGTTTCATTGCCCGAAAATGTCAGGGAACAAAAATCTTCCTTTGAGAAAATGCAAGCTGAAATGAACTTTCCACGAACTCTCTAGGGAACTATTTTCTTTCCAAAAATGTTAGCTGACGTTTTTTACTGTCAAAAACAGCAAATACCCTGACGACCTTTCGAAAAACCTCAGGGCCTATGATTTCCCCATTGCGAATCTTTTAGGCCACGTTTCAGTTCCGAAAATCGGAGTGCACTCTTTAATCGACGCCAAAAGCCTAGGGCCAGCTACCCTCCACCGAACGCAGATATCCACCGAAACTAGTCGTTGGGTGCCCCTGACCAGTGTAATGAGCTAACAGAGTACGTTCAAAGGAATTACACGCAGCTCGTCCGGCTCGCGCTCACGATTGCTTTAAGTATTGCTTCTTAAACTGGCGCTAGCGAGGTTTGCCAACCAATCACAGAGCGAAGTAAAGCAAGACCAAAGCAACCAAGAATTACTTTCGATACTCAACTGAATAAAATTATCACTTGTCCTTGTTGAGATCAGTACATGTAGCGCTTAGTAGACTTTAGCATGTGTTATTATGATCTTTAAATGTAGTGCGAAAGCTTCTCGCGTTTAACTACAGTCAGGAGCCCATCACTAGGAGCGTACAACTGCCGTATATTTCTGTCATGGTGTTTTACAGAGCAGTTTATTTTTAGATTGAATTCAAGTTTCTTTGATAAGGTCGCTTAAAGAAAAAAAACAGAAGCAAGAATTGGACTTTACAGCTAAAACTTATCTGCATTAAACTACTTTGTGACTTAATGATAGAAAATGTTGAGAGAAATACCATACCAACGGAAACGTGCCGAGGGGGAAACGTTCGGCATTTATAATACAACACAACTGCATTATTATATGTAAATTTAAAAACTGATCACGCAACCTACTTCTTTCTTATGTGCTCCCCTTGGCCAACCGTGGGGTAGGTGTACGTGCGTAGTAAAGGACAAATGCTGGAGATACGAGATTGTTCAAGGTCAAATTAATCACTGTTTCCAAGAAAAAACTGCAATCAACAAAACTCATCTTACATTTGACTGTGAAAATTAAGTTTGTAGTCTCTTTCTAACAGAGGATAACTAAAAACAAAACAACAACAACAATATTTTAAGCACATATCGCTTTAAAAAGATATCGTACCAAATATTCTAATCATTTTTCGGCCAGCTACCAGGCTCTCTAAATTAAACTAGATACTACTGGGCAAGTCAATGGATATCCTTCTACAGGCTGAGAAAAGCTGTTATCACTCATGGGAATCGTGTCCCACTTTTAAAACTTGATGACAGTGAGTCGGCAGACGGGCAGTTTCACTTTTATCTCCTGGAAGTTGTCGTTGTCATCTTTGCTTGAGTAAGGAGCGAGATACTTTTGAAGACGCTCTATGGTGACGAGGGAAATATCAAACACTCCATGTGTAGTCGACCAATGCCATTTCAGAAGACTTGCTTTGTTTCCAAAACTAATTTCTGTGCTGTAAGTCTCGTAACTCTTGATCATTTTAAACCCTGGTAACAATGTATACTGCTCGATTTGGGTCTTCGCCTCGCATTGATACCTCTTACAAATTCGTTGCGCGTTCTCCTGATTCAGCAACTTGTAAGCGTTTAACTCGAATGGAGGAAGATGGTCGAGGTAGTTAACGGCTATTTTACCCCCTGCCTTTTAGACTAGCAAACATATTCCCGAACACTTGTTCTTTGTCAGGGAACCAGTGAAGCGCAGCGTTGCAAAAAATTATATCGTATGTCTCCGATCCCACTGATTCCTAAGAAGTTTGCAGCTCTACCTTCGACATTCGGGAGATTCGGACATCTGGTTGTAAGATTCCCGAGCCAGTTGAATTCGTTTCTTGTCAGGATCAACACAATCACCTTTCCCTCGAGTCCTACCAACCCAGCTAAGTACGCAGAAGCTCTCCCGTGCCGCAACCTAAATCCAAGTCATGTGGTGTCTCCCGCTTGAGGCCACACCTCAGTTTGGATGAACATTATGCCATCTGTCGCTTGCACGAAAAGCTAAGCTTCTTTGTAGCCCTCCGCTACATCAACTGCATGGTTGTTGGACAAATCTTCCATCCCTTTACCTTCTAATGTGTCCCTGGAGTAAAAGGTCAGATAGCTGTGATCGTATTGGTTCGGCCTATCGGTTCATCAGTATCTGAACTTTCGGAAATTTTCGTCAAAAGTGGACATACGATTGAGATTGTTAACTGGTTAGTAGTGTTACATTAATTGTTCCGTTTACCCTCCCACGTAGTCATGAACAATGCTGCGTGGAAGGGCTGTGAGCACTTTCTAACAGTGCAATTAACACTCAGGAAACGACCCGTCGATTTACGCCTAATTGAAGCATTTTACATACGAAATCACGAACCTACCCTCAACTCCCAAGAGGAATGCAATGAATTCGCAGACCTTTTGTTCTAACGACCATTTTATAAATTTACCTTTTGTACCAAAATACTCCCGGTACGCGGTACTAATGCACATGTCATCGGCATCCCCGTGGGGTCGACCCCCGGGCTAACCAGGGGGATTGCAAAATCAGTCAAGCAAACTTGAGGAATTTCCCCGGGGGTCGGCGAATCTCTCAAGACAAAGTCCCCTGGGTTAGGTGTCTCTCAGCTGAAAATTCCCGTGAGATCCTTTTCAAACTTGTGAATTCCCCCACCCCCTAATCTTTGATCGTAAAACAATGTCTAGATTTTCCCCTACTCTCGGGCAAAGAATCCCGTCCATCTCCTCGTATTCCCCCACATATCTCCCTGGTAGGCCCGGGGGTCGACCCCACGGGGAAGTCGATGACATGTGTATAAGCAGCAATAGGTAATTAAATTATTCTAGTCAGAAAACTGAATATAAAACTGGTTAGTGATCCACGAATCCGATGAACGAAGAAAAGGAGAAGAACTACTTTGGATTTCATCGTTAGCTGAGCAGCTTGAGACCTGACTGAATGGCGAACCAGAACAAATTGTAGTCCTAGAATTTTCCTGATCAAAATTGACATCATTAACACGAAACGAAAGGCGAATTAAGACAGCATGTACCCGTCACGCTTCGCGGTGCTCCGCGACTCCCACCTCTACATTTTCAACATTTCAGTTCAACATTTTATTAAAAACAGTTAACAATTAAAGAATTGTATAACTACCCGCAAATAGCTAATTCAAGCTATAATCGAGGCGGGTAGGCATGACATAGCTAATTATGGTGCTTGTGTACTGTTACAGGGAAAGACATAGATATGCTACAGTAATAAAGAATTTGCAGGTATATTATAAAAAGAAACGATTCCTCTACAAATGTTTAATGATATCAATAATTGCTGACGTCGAGAGAGAGACCTCTGCCGATTATCCTTTCCGCACTTGTCACGCAGCGCACAAATTTCGTGTGCATTATAGGTTCTTCAATCAACAAGGCAGTGCAGTTTTTATTACTTTGTCAGTAAGGAATAATAATGTGAGCATGCAGACCCTGTCCAATACTTAGAAAATATTCCACGCAGTCTAAGTGACATAGGTGACTGATCGTTCCAGGGAATCATAGATCTTTCATTAGTTCCTTGCAGGCAACAAGTCGGCAAACAGGCGTTTCTTTTTTTATTCCTTGGAAATCAAGACAGGGCTTTCCGTATTTGTCAGTATACGGAGCTAGATACGTTTGCAAACGCTCTTCATTGACAAGTGAAAGGTCAAAAACACCATGTGTTGACGACCAATGCCATTCAAGGAGACTCGTAATGTTTTCGAAGGAACGCTTTACGCACTGAGTCTCATAACTCTTTATGATTTTAAATCTCGCTGATGAACAATACTGCTCAATATTCACCTTTGGTTCACATTGATACATCTGGCAAATTCGTTCTGCGTTCTCCGGATTCAGCAACTTGTAAGCGTTCAGCGCAAATGGAGGCAGATGGGAGATATACTGCACAGCTACTTTCCCTCCAATCTTAACACATCGAAACATATTCTTGAAGGCTCCTTGTTTGTCGGGGATCCAGTGAAGGGCATAATTACTGAAAACAACGTCGAAAGACTCCGGGGCAATCAGTGCGGGGAAGTTTGCTGCGCTTCCCTCGACGAATGAGAGATTTTTGATTTGACTATGAGATCGCCGAGCCAGTTGAATTCGTTTCTTGTCAGGATCAACACCAATCACCTTTCCCTCGGGTCCTACCAGCCCAGCTAGGTATGCAGACAGCTCTCCCGTGCCGCAACCTAAATCCAAGATGGCGTCTCCTTCTTGAGGACACACATCAGTTTTGATGAACATTTCACCATCTGTCGTTTGCACGGGAAGTGAAGCTTGTTTGTAACCCTCCGCTGCATCAACTGCATTGTTGTTGGAAAAATATCTAAGGTGTCCTTGGAGCAAGGGCAGATACCTGTGAATGTAACGGTGCATAATGAAATTTCTAAAAACTTCGCCAGTAAGCCAGACATATAACAAGCTTGAATGACTGTGTTTGGGAATTCGTGAATTATGTTAATTTTGTCAGTTAGTCTCCCCCGTAGTTTCGAACGCTGGAAGCATCCGAACATCACTTGAACCATGACGAATGCATTTATCTAGCACATCCCAAACCCCGGCCGGACCAACACGCAAGCCGCTGTTACGCGTTGAAACTTTTAGCTGAAACTTGTGTGCAACGGCGATGAGAGACCGAGCGAGACCAGTTTCACGAGGTGGTGTTACACTGTGAAACTCTTGTTTTTATCACCATTCACTCGGCCATCGTTGCGACGGTTGCATAAACTTGTCTCGCAACGGAAGTTCGAAAAGTTTCATGAGACCGACCATGTTACACGGTGCAACGCCTGCTGAAACTTGTTTCGCAGCGCCGTGTTTCAATGTGTAACAGCGGCTTCAGGGTCTTTAAATGATTGAGGAGACAGTGCTGCCTTTGAAATGCATCTGCAAACGGTTAGACTTTCTTGTCTTTTCCGATAAGGATGATAAACTGTACGTCTCATTTCACAGTATAATATACTTTCATTTAATCTGATTCCGGGGGACGTAAAAGAACCACTAGAGACGTAACGAATCTCTGGCAGTGACCACCCGGCCTAGTGTCTGTCGTAATTCGATATTCACATTACGGGAACACTCATTAGTTCCTTCGCTAATTGTAAACTGCAAAAGCAGTCTCCCGGCCAATGTTGTAAACCGCCATGAAACTATGTGATATGAGCAGAATATAAATACATTACCATTACCATTAGGTTCATTTATTTCTTTATTTACCATTACAATTTCCCTTTCCCTGCTTGCCTGCCTGTCTTCTTTGAATTCCCATTTCTTCTCCCTTTCTCTTTGGCCTTTTCCTTTTTGCTACAATTTTTTTTTTCACTTTTTTTGCTGTCCCTTCACCTTTGTCAGTCAATATTCTCTACCACTCTACCCACCTTTCCTTCCTTTTTGTCTCTAATTTCGGCTATGAATTGTGGGGCGGGCGAAAGACAGGCGCGCGCGAAGTTGCGAGGAGACGCTTGATTGGCTGCCTATAGACGATATTATACGTATTAGGAAGCTTTATATGCTTCATAAAATAAATCAAGGACATTGCCCGGCTTATTTTAATAAATATATTGAACATATAACTAACACCCATAATTATAACACGAGATCCGCTTCCAATAACAATATTACAACACCAGCTTGTAAAAGGAACTCTGGCCTTAGAACGTTTCACTCAAGCGCTTGCCGTTTGTGGAACGCTCTTGATCCCGAACTTAAGACACTCTCCCATGCTAATTTTAAAAATTACTTATTTAAACTTTACCGTAGTATGAGTTCCTCTCTTGATCATTTTAAGATTTGTAAAACCTTTTAGTTTCATTAGTAGTCAATTAATCAATATTGTATTAATAGTAGTTCATTATGTAAATTTAGTTGGTAGATTATATAGGTAGTTAATTAATTAATCGATACGTTTTATTACTTTAATTGTAGGAGGGCCATTATGAAAACTACTGGGTGACCAGTAATCAATGTCTTTACCCTCGTTAAATAAAGTTATATCTATCAATTACCTACACAAATTAGCATACATGAGACAATATTGATAAGCTTGCCAATTAGGCAAGTTTTTCTGTCTCCACACCTCTATACAACCAACATTAATAATGATAAAAGCAATAGCGACAACACGGGAGACTGGGTTGAGTAATAGCGGCGTGAGGAGCTTGCTTTAACTGTCCGCTCATTTCCTTGATTTACTGTCATAGAAAAGTACCTCACCAGGCGGCGAAATCGATCATCGAACTCGACTGACGGTGATAAAGACTCTCCCGAAAAGAAAAAGGCGAAAAACCAAGACTCTAGCGACGTCGATGAAGACGCTGGTGAAGACCAAATTTGGGCAGCATTAGACATGTCGGAGAACGTGAGTCACATATTAAAACAGATTCTTGAAAAGCTTCAGAAACTAGACAAAATGGAGAGCTCTTTAGAGAATATTGAGACCAAGTTACAGAATCTAGAATTGAGAACGCAGCGACTTGAAGAATCTGAAATCTCCACCAAACAAGAACTCAATCAATTAACAGAAGGACTTCAGAACGTCTACACCCAGTTGAAAGAAAAGATTAAGTCTATAGAGAATCAGCAAGAGGCAGGTGAAACAAATGCGACAAATGTAAGGCAAAAAGTAAAAGAACTTGAAGATCAAACTAAGCAATTACATGATAAAAATTTATATTTAGAAGCTTACTCGAGACGCGAGAACATTAAGTTTATGAACATCCGGGACACACAAAGACGATCAGATCAGAAAGAGGATGCAGAACAAACACTCCGTCGCTTTTTAGAACAAGAGCTTGATTATAACGCAAAGGAGGTTGAAATTCAGCGTGTTCATCGGATTGGCAAAGGCAAAAACGGAGGACCGCGACCTATCCTCGCTCGCTTTCTGAGATACAAGACTGTGAAGACATCTTAGCTCTGGGTCGTCGGCTTCACGGTAAGAACTATCAATCGTCCCTCTTTTATAGCAAGAGCCGCAAGGCTGCTAAATTCTTAAATGTATAGTACACTTATATTTATATATCTATATTTACATTTATATTTATTATTTCCAGGTAAAACCGTGAGGTCTAGAAATCATTTTTTTTGTAATTTTACATTATTTCTTACACTGTAAATCCATTGTATTTCTCTGTCAAAGATGGATCATTAAAGTTATTATTAAATGTTCAAAGACCTACCGACTGAAATCATCGACAGGCGAAAACCACAGGTGGAAACTTTAAAAAAAAGCCCGGAAGAATGGAATCCATGCAGCTTTCAGCACAGCCCAACCAGATAAGTTATATATCAGTAGTGAATTCTGGCCTGCTGGTAAAGAACTGGTTATAACAGAGCACCGTTAGCCTTAAGTTTAAAATAGTTAAACCTAAAAGCCACTTTTTGATTTTAAAATTTGACTATGGCGGACGCGAGAGGCAGACGAACGGGGACAAAACGAATCAGTACTACACTCCTCAACTCGGCATATCCTATTTTTGCTTTTATTATAACTTTTTTGTGTGTATTTATTTTATATGTGCTTGTTCTATCCTATTTTCTCTTTTGATCTCATAGCTTACAACTTTAGTTATTATCAGAGGTGCTCTTGGGCGAAGGTGGTCAACGTAATCCTTAACCAAAACTCTCACAAAAAATGGACCTCAAAATAGGATCTATAAATGTAAGAGAAATAGGAGACAAGGTAAAGCGACGAGAGATTTTCAATTGGCTCCGCGCGAAGAAAATGTCAATATATTTTATTCAGGAAGCCCATTGTACCGAAGACAATAAGCATGATTGGCGAGCCGGGAATGAGGCTATCAGGCACTTTTCAGCTGTGGCTCAAGTAAAAAGGCAGGTGTTGCCATACTATTTAACAACAATTTCAACTTTCAAATCAATAGAGTCTATTCTGATCCTGAGGGACGCTTTATAATCTGTGACTTAATTACCAACGGAAAGCAGCTGACCTTAACAAATATATATGCGCCAAACGAAGATGATCCAAATTTTTTTACGTCAATATTTGTCGACCATTTGCTTGATTTCAACTGCGAAAACATAATTATAGGTGGTGACTTTAACTTAGTATTAGACGTTGAAAGAGATAAAGAAGGTGGTATAAGTAGGACTGATAAGAAGTCAGTAGAAATCATCAACAGTTTTTGCACGAGCCTAGATTTGATTGACGCTTGGAAAGTATTAAATCCAGAACTCTCTAGATTTACGTGGCGACAAGGAAAACCAGAAGTTCATTGTAGACTAGATTTTTTTTAGTAAATCAAAGCGCCTTCTGCAACACAACTGAAGCAGAAATTGTTCCAGGATACAAAACAGACCATTCAATGATCACCTTAACAATTTCATTACATTCTAACACCAGAGGTAGAGGTTTTAGGAAACTTAACACCTCCTTCTTATCTGAAGCAGAAAATATTACTCGAATCAAGTCGATCATACAACAAACCAAAGATGAATATATGGATGACAAATCTGTTAATCCTAATCTGCTTTGGGAAATGGTTAAAATGAAAGTCAGAGAGGAATCAATAAAATTTGGAGCTTCCAAGTAAAAGAAAATGGCAAAGGAGCAAGAAGAAATTGAGCAGTCGATAGCAACCCTGCAGCAAGACCTAAGCGAAAGGGATCTCGATGACTCCCGAAAACAAAAACTATGGACGGAGCTTGAAACAAAGAAACAACAATTAGAGTCAGTAATTGAATATAAAAGAAAAGGTGCGATTCTCAGAACAAAAACACGATGGTATAAAAAAGGTGAAAAAAATACCAAATATTTTCTCAACCTGGAAAAAAGGCATTGCAAACAAGGAACGATAGCGCAGTTGAAAACTTATGAAAAGAATTTTGTTGTCAAAGACAAAGAAATTTTAAATGAGTGTGAGTCGTTTTGCCAAAATCTTTATAACTCTAGAATAAATAATGAGAACGGTATTGAAGATTTTTTCAAAGCACAGCAAAATAAAAAATACTTGACTAATGAAGAACGGCTTGTCTGCGAAGGGCTGCTTAGTAGAGAGGAGTGCCTAGAAGCGCTAAAGAGTATGAGCTCGGAAAAAACGCCAGGTACGGATGGATTCCCTTGTGAATTCTACAAAGCCTTCTGGAACGACTTGGCTGATATTTTGATAAGCGCTTTCAATTATTCTTACGAAACAGGAATACTTTCAGTATCACAAAAACGCGGGATTGTCAAACTTATACCCAAAAAAAGATGCGGATCTTAGTTTCATAAAAAAAAATTGGAGACCCTTAACACTGCTTAACTGTGACTATAAGATTGCAACGAAAGCCATAGAAAGTCGAATAAAAGCTTTTCTTCCCACCCTCATCTCAGATGATCAGACGGGTTTTATCAAGAACAGATTTATCGGTGAAAACATCCGATTAATTGATAGTGTTATCAAATACACTGCAGCGAAGGACATACCCGGAATTCTTGTTTTTCTTGATTTCGAGAAAGCCTTTAACACATTAGAATGGAGCTTCATTTATAAGACTTAAAAGGAGTTTTGCTCTGGCCCACAACTATTAAAATGGATTAGAATTTTTTATCACGACATTGAAAGCTGTATCTTAAACAATGGGTGGACAAGCAAGCTTTTTAAGCCTAGCAGAGGAGTCAGGCAGGGCTGCCCTCTATCACCCTATCTATTTATCCTCTCGGTGGAAATGATGGCCGAAGCCTTTCGTAAAAATAAGAAAATACGAGGAATAACTATAAACAGCAAAGAAATCAAGCTGAGCCAACATGAAGATGACACCACACTAATTTTGGACGGTTCGATAGAATCCTTTAAAGAATCCTTAAGGCTGTTAGACCTTTTTGGAAATGTATCTGGTCTACGACAGTTAACTGCAACAAAACAGAAGTTTTATGGATCGGATCGAAAGCAAATTGTGAGCACAAATTATGTCCTGAAAAAAGTTTCAAATGGCCAAAACAAAAAGTTAACGCTCTTGGGTTTGGTTTTCGTCAGACCCCAAAATCACAGTTTCTCAAAATTACAAAGATAAAGTGGAAAAAGTGAAAGCGGTGCTAAGCTGTTTGAAATTCCGGAGACTCAGCCTGCTGGGAAAAATTATGGTTATTAAAAGCCTTCTAGTATCACAATTAGTGTACATACTTGCCCCACTTCAAACAGACCACGAAACAAATAAAGAGATAAATGCCATTTTATATAAATTTATATGGGACGAAAAAGGAGATAAAATAAAGCGAACTGTGATGATAAATGACTATTCAGAGGGAGGACTTAAAATGATCGATATAGAGTCTTTTAACAAATCTCTTAAAACATCATGGATCAAAAAATATCTTGACACTGAAAACAGCAGCAGTTGCATTGGAAGAGTTTTTTTGACTTAGAACTTCGACCTTACGGAGGCAAAGAGATATACTTGGGAAACCTTACTAGAAAGGACATGCGCTCTTTGATTAAGGTATCGGACCCTTTTGTTAAAGAAATTCTTGAAATCTGGTCGGAAGCCTTCTTCGAGGAAACTTTGACGTCCAAAAAACATTTTGTGTCTTCACCCTTGTGGCACAACTCACTTATAAGAATTGAAAACAAACCCGTTTCTTTTTTAAGGATTGGTTTCTCAAGGGTATAACTAAAGTTAAACATATGATGAACGATAATTTTCAATTTCTATCTCTGACTGCTTTCCAAAACAAATATTCCCTGCAAGTCCCAGCTTTAAGTTTTTATGGAATAATATCGACAATCAACTCTCTTCGTAGGCAAAGTGGAGGAAGTGAAACTAGTTATGAGAGCTTATTTTTAAAATTTGTAGAGAACTCAAAACCATCCAGATTTGTCTATAAGAAATTAGTATCAACAAAAAGCGATCTACCAATCCCAAGTCAAGAAAAATGGAACTAGGAAATTAATCTTACACCAGGGCAAGAAATTAATTGGAAAGCAGCCTACGCTTTGGCTTCTAAATGTACCAAGAGTTCAAAACTTATTGTTTTCAATTTTAAGTTCTTACATGCACGACTATCAACCAACAGCTTTCTTCAGAAAAAAGGACTTAGAGACAACGATATGTGCACCTTCTGTCAAAAAGAAAAAGAAAGCCATCTCCATTTGTTTTGGGACTGTAATAATTCTCGTTTCTTTTGAAATAATGTTTTTTCTTGGATGCAGACCGGCCAATTTGTTAGTAAAGAGGACATTGTTCAGGCAGCTACCTGCATGGGACTGAGACCGGATACTTCCCAATTCAGCCTGCAAATAAATTTCTGTTTTTTGACAAGTAAATATTTCATCTGGCTGTGCAGGTTTAAAGAACGCAATCCAGTGTTCGAACAATATTTAAGATATCTACAACATATTTATCAACTAGAGAAGAATGATACAATTACGCGAAAGAAATGGGAACCTTTACTGCCCTTTTTGTAGAAAATATGACAAATTAGACCTTGCTCTCCAGCAGTATATCTGTAGAGTATTGTTGGCCACTTCTTCAAACCATATAGCGCCTCTGTATTGTATGCACACTATGTATCATTATGGGAATTATTGACGCCATCGTTTATCTTTGTCTGGATAGTACAAGTAACTAACGTGTGTGTGTGTGTGTGTGTGTGTGTGTGTGTGTGTGTGTGTGTGTGTGTGTGTGTATGTGTGTGGCGGGGGGCGGTAGGGAAGGTGCATTTGTATGTATGTAAAAGACCGACGATGCTTAACAACCGAAAAACAGAAAAACTGTAATAAGAGCATAACTATGTAAAGCAGCGACACTTGTTAAATTTTTGCATTGTTTTAGTGTTAACGTAAGTTTGTATGTAATGTAATTGTCAGCAAAAACACCAAAAGTTACAGACCATGAATGTTTTAGATGCACTGCAAATCAAAGTTGTTATTCTAAATGTTAAAGGTTTGAACAAGAAGTCCATTAAAAGAAGGTCAGTCTTCAGATGGTTGCATAATCAAAAGGCGCATTTCTACCTTCTACAGGAGACGTACAGCGATGACAAATTAATACCGATTTGGGAAGCTGATTGGGGTGGAAAAATCTTCTGTAGCATAGTTAGTAACTATGTTCTGTAGCCATGGAACAAAGCATAGCAAAGGTGTCGTGATCTTATTGAACCCAAAATGTGATATTAAAGTGGAAAAAATGCGAAAAAGACAATCAAGGAAGGTTGCTTATTCTTGACGCAAAAATCAATGACACTAAACTTGTTTTAATAAATATTTACGCTCCAAATGATGCTTCACAACAGATAGAAAGCTTTGAAAGAATCACAAATAGACTCTCTAATTATGCGAATGAAAACATAATTATCGGTGGTGACTTTAATTGTCCTCTAACGGTTTCTGACAACATGGGAGGGCAACCTGTGGAAAACAAAAATGTGTAATAGACAAACTGATTAACAAACTCCGCGCTCTTTATTCTCTACAAGACTTGTGGCGAGAACAAAATTTTGATAAGAAACAGTTTACTTGGCGAGATAAAGCGTATAAAGTACAATGCAGGCTAGATTACTTCCTAGCAACGCCAAATCTCACCTATCTCGCTAGGAAATGTGACATTATTCATGCTCCGGGCTCTGATCACTGCACTGTTAAGTTATTTATTCAATCAGATTCGCTGAAAGGAAGACCGGACCAGGCTTTTGGAAATTCAATTCATCGTTATTGGAAGATGAACGATACATTAGCGAGCTCAAAGAAAATAGTACAAGTTATAGTA
>JAEMWC010000466.1:177500-202500 GCA_016490735.1 Pachyseris speciosa
TACTCCAGGGGCTGGTTCCTGAAAGGTGTAATAACTCTATTTCAGGGATAAATCTGCCTTATCCCAAAAGGTGTTCCTGGAATAAGGCAGATTTACCCTGGGGTGTTATTACACCTCCCAGGAACCGGCCCCAATGCAATAAAACGAACTCACGGTAGTTAGTGTTTTTGGTCACGGACGGCCTGGTTGGAAATAAATTGCACCCGCAATTTTCAAATTCGTTCAGTTAATCGTTTAAAATCTTGCTGGAAATGTTCCTCGCGGTGGTATATTATCACAGATTCCCTTTTATTTGTTTTGATATCACAGGCTCTTGTCCAAGCCTGTTCCAGACGTTGAGAGAGTGGGAAGCGGCGGGAGCAAAATTGCCGGTGCGCGCAATAGCTCTTCAGGCTGCTTATGGATTTGCATAATTAGTGTTCCTTGTCAGTGATAGACTAGTGCGCGTGTCTGTCATTAATCGTTCTGCATGAGTAGCGACGGTAGAACGGTTTCCAATTGAATGTCGTAAAACATTGAAGCAAAGCAATTACTCTGATCGAAAGCTGTAGAAAGGCATTTTTTATTACCCTATGATGGTTGAAGTATGTTTAAAGTGATGTTTTCGTTAGCTGGAATAATTTGATCTGTTCGGATTCTTTAGCTGTAAGTTTAATCAGGGGCACCCAACGAGCCAAACCAACCAAAAGCTGTAGAAAGGCATTTTTAAGTATGTTATGGTGTTTGAAGTCTTTTTAAAGTGATGTTTTGCTTAGCTAGAAAACTTTGATCTGTTCGGATTCCCTAGCTGAAATGTTAATTGTCCGAAAATTTTAGGGAACAAAATCTTTCTTTGAGAAAATACTTGCTGAAATGAACTTTCTAGGAACCTTTTTTTCTTTCCGAAAATGCTAGCTGACGTTTTTGACTGCCAAAAACAGCAATAACGACCTTTCCGAAAACCTCAGGGTTATGATTGCCACATTACGAATCTTTTAGGCCACGTCTTACTTACGAAAATCCGAGTGCACTCTTTAATCGACGCCGAAAGCCTTAGGCGAACTACCCTCCACCGAACAGATATCTACCGAAACTTGTCGTTGGGTGCCCCTGTTTAATTGCCCGAAAATGTCAGGGAACAAATATCTTTCTTTGAGAAAATGCAAACTGAAATGAACTTTCCACGAACTTTCTAGGGAGCTATTTTCTTTCCGAAAAATTAATGCTAGCTGACGTTTTTTACTGTCAAAAACAGCAAATACCCTGACGACCTTTCGAAAAACCTCAGGGGTTATGATCTCCCCATTGCGAATCTTTTAGGCCACGTTTCAGTTCCGAAAATCGGAGTGCACTCTTTAATCGACGCCAAAAGCCTAGGGCCAGCTACCCTCCACCGAACGCAGATATCCACCGAAACTAGTCGTTGGGTGCCCCTGACCAGTGTAATGAGCTAACAGAGTTCAAAGGAATTACACACAGCTCGTCCGGCTCGCGCTCACGATTGCTTTAAGTTTTGAAACTGGCGCTGGCGAGGTTTGCCAACCAATCACAGAGCGAAGTAAAGCAAGACTAAAGCAAACAAGAATTACTTTCGATACTCAACTGAATAAAATTATCACTTGTCCTTGTTGAGATCAGTACATGCAGCGTTTAGTAGACTTTAGCATGTGTTAATGTTCATTGAATGTAGTGCGAAAGCTTCTCGCGTTTAACTAAAGTCACGAGCCCATCACTAGGAGCAGACAACTGCCGTATATTTCTGTCATGGCGTTTTCACAGAGCAGTTTATTTTTAGATTGAATCAGTCAAGTTCGTTTGATAAAGTCGCTTAAAGAAAAAAAACAGAAGCAAGAATTCGACTTTACCGCTAAAACTTATCTGCATTAAACTACTTTGTGACTTCAATGATAGAAAATGTTGAGAGAAATACCATACCAACGGAAACGTGGGGGGGAAAGTTCGGCATTTATAACACAACTACATTATTGTATATCAATTAAAAACTGATCACGCAACCTACTTCTTTCTTATGTACTCCCCTTGGCCAACCGTGGGGCAAGTGTACGTGCGCAGTAAAGGGCAAATGCTCGAGGTACGAGCCTTCGCAGACGTCTTTGGGCTCGTCACGCGTTCCTTGCCCACGAACGCCTGCTGAATTGAACTGCCACTTCCGTTCGCGGCGGCTAGCCAATCATAGTTTTTTTTTCCAATTTACGGAAAGTAGGACTTCGACCCCGAGATTATTTTCACAGACGATGCACGTGAATCGCAGCTCGTTATTGGTTTGTTCAAAACAAAGGCTAACCGCCGACGAACAGAAGTGGCAGTTCAGTTCAGCAGACGTTCGTGGGCAAGGAACGCGTGACGAGCCCAAAGACGTCTGCGAAGGAGGCTAGGTACGAGATTGTTAAAGGTCAAAACAATCACTGTTTCTAAGAAAACAACTCAGTGACAACTTCTATCAACAAGATTCATCTTACATTTTACTATGAAAATTAAGTTTGTAGCCTCTTTCTAACAGCAACAACAATACTTTATTTCACCCCATCATTATTACAACAGAAAATATAAACATATACATAGAATAGATGATAGGGGTGCAGGCTGCCCGAAATAACCTAAGAGTTAAAAATGCCAGGCAGCCAGAGGATAACTCATGCCATCATTTACTGCGTATTAAAAAAACCCAACAAATTTATTTTAAGCACATATCGCTTTAAAAAGATATCGTACCAAATATTCTAATCATTTTTCGGCCAGCTACCAGGCTCTCTAAATTAAACTAGATACTACTGGGCAAGTTAATGGATATCCTCCTACAGGCTGAAAGCGGTTATCACTCATGGGAATCGTGTCCTACTTTTAAAACTTGATGACAATGAGTCGGAAGACGGGCAGTTGCCGTTGTCATCTTTGCTTGAGTAAGGAGCGAGATACTCTTACAGACGCTCGCTGGTGACGAGGGAAATATCAAAAACACCATGTGTAGTCGACCAATGCCATTTCAGAAGACTTGCTTCGTTTTCAAAAGTCATTTCTGGGCTGTAAGGCTCGTAACTCTTGATGATTTTGAACCCTGCTAACAAAGCATACTGCTCGATTTGGGTCTTTGCCTCGCATTGATACCTCTGACAAATTCGTTGCGCGTTCTCCGGATTCAGCAACTTGTAAGCGTTTAACTCGATTGGAGGAAGGTGGTCGAGGTAGTTAACGGCTAATCCAACCCCCTGGTTTTAGACTAGCAAACATATTCGCGAATACTTGTTCTTTTTCAGGGAACCAGTGAAGCGCAGCGTTGCAAAAAGTTATATCGTATGTCTCCGATCCCATTCCTAAGAAGTTTGCAGCCTTACCTTCGACCAATGCCATTTTTTTGTTTGCAGCGTTACCTTCGACCAATGCCATTTCAGAAGACTTGCTTCGTTTTCAAAAGTCATTTCTGTGCTGTAAGTCTCGTAACTCTTGATGATTTTAAACCCCGCTAACAAAGTATACCGCTTGATTTGGGCCTTTGCCTCGCATTGATAACTAAGTCTGACAAATTCGTTGCACGTTCTCCGGATTCAGCAACTTGTAAGCGTTTAACTCGATTGGAGCAAGATGGTCGAGGTAGTTAACGGTTATCCAACCCCCCTGGTTTTAGGCTAGCAAACATATTCGCGAATACTTGTTCTTTTTCAGGGAACCAGTGAAGCGCAGCGTTGCAAAAAGTTATATCGTATGTCTCCGATCCCATTCCTAAGAAGTTTGCAGCGTTACCTTCGACAAAAGACAGCACTGAAAAGAGAGATTCGGGATCGCGTGGTAAGATTCCCCAGCCAGCTGAATTCGTATCTTGTCAGGATCAACACCAACCACCTTTCCCTCGAGTCCTACCAGCCCAGCTAGGTATGCAGACAGCTCTCCCGTGCCCCCCCGGGGGGGAGGGACTCGCATATGAAAGGGGCGGGGATGCTCGTCGTCTCGCTTAGGGGAGTAAATTTCGGATTTTGGTCTCACTTAGAGTGTTCTGGGCAAAACGCCATTATATTCACCCGTGAAGGTCTCGTTTAGGGTTGCACGAATATGATGAACTGAAGATTTATGACGATGCTTTTAAAAACTACTTATGGGTAAAAGTATTAGATGATAATGTCTTTGCCATCATTAAAAGTCACTGTATTTTTCATTTGTCTGTGTTTAAACATGGTCTCTTTTAGGGGTCAAAAAAAGCTTGGGCCACGCCCAGATCGGTCTCCTTTAGGGGTTTAATTCAAAATTTCCGACGAGCATCCCCGCCCCTTTCATGCGAGTCCCCCCCCCCCCCCCCCCCGGGCCCGTGCCACAGCCTAAATCCAAGATGGTGTCTCCGCTTGAGAACACACATCAGTTTGGATGAACATTATGCCATCTGTCGCTTGCACGGAAAGCGAAGCTTCTTTGCAACCCTTCGCTTCATCAACTGCATGGTTGTTGGACAAATGTTCCATCCTATTATCTTCTAATGTGTCTTGGGAGTAAACGTTAGATAGCTAGCTGTGACTGCTCGAGGTTATAATAATAATAATAATAATAATAATAATAATAATATTAATGATCGTTTATTCAACCTTTTTGCAGCATAAACTGAATTACAAGGCGGGTCATTAATTAATTACATACAAATACATTAATTTACTATAAAAGTTAACGCTAAAAAAAAACGACGTTTCGACCGATCAACGGTCATTTTCAAATTGTTTAACATGCGCTTATATAATAATCAATTGTAAAATGCTAATGAGGTACTGACTAAAACTCTAAAATATTTGCATAGAAACAATACGAGAAAATCGCGGCAATAATGGTAAGAACGCTAAGGCGAAAGAGACAATATTAAAAGTGAATAATTAGGTAAAAACTTTTGCGCGGATCGAATCACACTGTTTGTTCAGTTTTGGTTTAAGTTCACGAATAAAAAGCATTTCAAAAATCAAACAGTCTTATCTACTCTGACACTTCTTTAAAATCTTGAAATTTGTTTCGATGGTCTCCGGATCCTGTCCATGCTCATCCTTTGCGTGGTTGCCGATTGTTGATCAGTGTGTGTTGATCGCTTATGTTCATCCACACGTTGATGTAGGTGTCGACTCGTGAAGCCGACTAGTCTGCATCACACAGACCACACTTATAATAATAAACAACGTGTGGAGGAACATAAGCGAAACCAAAACTGAACAAACAGTGTGATTCGATCCGCGCAAAAGTTTTTACCTAATTATTCACTTTTAATATTGTCTCTTTCGCCTTAGCGTTCTTACCATTATTGCCGCGATTTTCTCGTATTGTTTCTATGCAAATATTTTAGAGTTTTAGTCAGTACCTCATTAGCATTTTACAATTGATTATTATATAAGCGCATGTTAAACAATTTTATCCGTCAACTTGAAAATGACCGTTGATCGGTCGAAACGTCGTTGTTTTTTAGCGTTAACTTTTATAGTAAAATCCGTTTCGAAAAATTTGTTAATACATTAATTACTTACAAATACCTCGGAATTATGACACGTAAATATAACTATTAATGTTAAGACATATGACATTTCGCTATTTTAAACGTGATTCTGGTATTTGATGGTGCAAAAATTTCCAAATCTGTTAGTTCTTGAGGAGGAAGGCACAGAAACAGATTCTCCTGTTCTAAGGGCATATGCACAACTCGCGACACTATGCTTCGTAGCAGGTCGGAAGAAGAGTAACTTCGCTTGAGAAATGTTATGCACGCATCCTCCCTGCTCTGGCGAAGCAAGATTAAGCCTGATTTCTTAAGCGCGTCCTCATAGCACAGAGAAGGAAAAATAATTTTTAGCGCCCTCTTTTGTACTGATTCTATATGATCGCTTAAGTATTGCGTGAGTAGCAATATTCAACTCATCTAATTTTATATTCAGTTATGTATTTTGTTTTCAACTATTGGTTTAATATTCAACTTTAATTCAACCTTCAACATATCATTCAACATTCAACTATTTATTCAACATTCAACTGGTCATTCGGCGGGTTTCTTTTGCGGGTCACAGGTCACGGGTCACGGGTCACGGGTCACGGGTCACGGGTCACGGGTCACGGGTCACAGGTCACAGGTCACAGGTCATTTTTTCCAGAATTATACCGCAAGAGTGACTTTCAATTAATGTGCTAACTAACCACTTAAATCTTTTATTACGGACCTCAAGTAACCCTGGACGGCGAATCCCTAGTCGCCAAACCATGGCGAGGGGGAATGGGGCTAGAACGTCGTCCTGTGCGCGAAAAGTTAAAGGTTTCGCTTCACTATGGCTTCTTTTAGGGATGCGAGAAACTTGTTAACGGCGCCGCTGTACGATGATTTGATTTCAGAAGAAAAGTATTTTATATAACATCGTGCTTTTCAGTGCACTCCATGACATTTGACCTATAACAAATTGAAATTAAATGAAGTTAGCGAGATAAAACATCTCACAAATAAATTGAGTTTTTCATGTACAAGGTTACCTAAATAATCCTGTCAGCTTTGTTTTGAAAATCGGGTAAATTTCCGGGAAAAGCAGAGGCAAATGCAATGAAAAGAAAAGATACATTTACCCATTTTTAGCAACGACGGGAACTTCGCTTCCAGCATTCGCCATAGTCGCTGTCGCTGTCGCTGCGAATTTGCATTTTTGCACTGGATCTAATATCGCTGGTTTAGAATATAATCCAGATTAGCCTTTGAGAGACGCGGATTTCAAAGGTAAAATTGAAAAACAAACTCGCGTTCTCGAGACACCGCCAAAATTGTGGGAATGACTGCCGCGACGTTAGGTGGACGGCAAGAGCATTACGTAAATTGCGGTCAACAATGCCATCTTGACTTCGGGTTGATTGCCGTCCAGGGTTGCTTTAACTCCGTAATTAAAGGTTTAAGTGGTCAGTTGTCACATAAATTGAAAGTCACTCTCGTGGTATAATTCTCGGAAAAATTGACCTGTGACCTGTGACCCGTGACCTGTGACCTGTGACCTGTGACCTGTGACCTGTAACCTGTGACCTGCAAAAGAAACCCGCCGCTGGTCATTCAACATTCAACACATCATTCAACATTCAACTATTCATTCAACATTCAACACATCATTCAACATTCAACTATTGATTCAACATTCAACTATTGATTTAACATTCAACTATTGATTTAATATTCAACTATTCATTCAACATTCAACGCCTCATTCAACATTCAACTATTCATTCAACATTTAACACATCATTCAACATTCAACGAGTCATTCAACCGGTCAGTATAAAATATAGATTGTGGACTGTGGACCCGGACTGCGGACTGCGGACTGGGAACCAAACGCGTACTGAGTACAAAACACTGTGCAAAAGGCGGGTATGGACAAACCGTGGCGTAGGCCATGGTGTAGGCTATGGCCCACCCTATGGCCTACTGGTGGTCAATTTTTTAAAACTCGGTGTTTCGCACCGCGGGTTTATAGCGTGCTACTGGATTTGAAGATACACCAGGAAAATAATGTCCACAGCATCTACCAGTTGTTTTGAACTAGTTTAATGCGCAATTCCACTTTGCACAAGCTAGCTAGTCAATTGAAAATAAATGATGCATATAAGCCAACTAACCGTCATTCTTAACAAATCAGATATAATCGAAAACGAGACTTCAACAGCAAACTTTCTCTATCGTATTGTTGATATACTTTCAATTCTGTGAGGCGTAATCCCGTTTAAAACAGGCTATTTTAAAATTTTAACCGAGACGGTTTTACGTTTTTCAATATTTTTGCAATGTTTTCTAGTAAAATTATTTTCCTTTTCAGTGCAAAAAACACGAACATACTGTTTTCAATAACAGGGTCCTTTCTCTTGGATCGTTCGATTCCACGAGGGAGGTATAATATGATTGGCTAAATATGATAAAAATGGCGGGAATCTCGCGTGACGGGTCTTCTTGCTAAGAAAAACAATAAAAAAAACTGAAATTGATACAGCTGTCAACAAAGTGCAAAACACTCGGTTCAGCATTGCTGGAAACCTGTGTAAACAACCTTCTCCATCAATCTGTCATACCTACGACTCTTCTGTTCTCTCGGCGGCATATCGCTCAAATTTGCTAAGCAGACTCCTGGTAGAACTGAATTCGGAATATTTTAGACCTTCAGTTCTTTTTAAATTAAATGTTTTCCAAAATTCCAAGACAATCACATCTCCTGAGGTATGTAAATTTTGGGAAAACTTCAACCAATCACTGTTCACCGTTCCCACGGTAATGCACGTGCATTTGATTCTTTTGATGCTGTCCCAAATTATGTTTCCTGTCGCAATTTCTGAAATGTTCTTTGAAGAAAAAGATTGAGGAGAGAAAAAACACCTTGGAGCTGAACTTACTTTCAATTTTTGTTTGAAAAGTATATAAGAATAAACACCTGATCTATGTGCTCTGACCACCAGGCGTAAATGCATATGTCATCGGCTTCCCCGTGGGGTCGACTCCCCGGCTAACCAGGGGGGGTTGTAAAATCAGTCAAGCAAACTTGAGGAATTTCCCCCGGGGGTTGGGGAATCTCTCAAGACAAAGCCCACTGGGTGAGGTGCCTCTCAGCTGAAAATCCCCGTGACGTCGTTTTCAAACTTGTGAATTTCCGCACCCCTAATCTGTGATGTAAAACAATGTCAAGATTTTTCCGCTACCCTCGGGCAAAGAATCACATCCATCTCCTTATTGTCCCCCACATGTCTCCCTGGTAGGCCCGGGAGTCGACCCCACTGGGAAGCCAATGACATGTGCATAAACTTTACACTGTCGACGGTTCCAACGACGGGAAAACATGAGGCCTTCAGTATTAAAATAATTACGTTTCATATCGTAAAGGCTACGCAGGTGTATTGCATGCTTGGATGCTACACTATTTCAAGCTGGTTTGGATTCTTCAGTCATCGCGGGTTCACGCAAGCGACAGAAACTGGGACCCAGTTCGCTGGATGATCTGCACGGAATAGGACCATAGCCTCTTGACATGACAGGGAGTGTTGATGGAAAACGTTCAGTTCACACAGGATGAACTGAGTAAAAAAAAAAAAAAAACACGACCGTCGGGAGGCCATAGGGTGGGCCATGACTACACCCGCCTTTTGCACATTGTTTTGTACCTAGTCTGCAGCCTTCAATCCTCATTCTATACTCAGTCCGCGTTTTATACCCAGTCCGCAGTCCGGGTCCGCAGTCCACAGTCCATCTTTTATACTGACCGGTTGAATGACTCGTTGAATGTTGAATGATGCGTTGAATGTTGAATGAATAGTTGAATGTTGAATGATGTGTCATAAATGTTGAATGAATAGTTGAATGTTGAATGATGGGTTGAATGTTGAATGAATAGTTGAATATTAAATCAATAGTTGAATGTTAAATCAATAGTTGAATGTTGAATCAATAGTTGAATGTTGAATGATGCGTTGAATGTTGAATGAATAGTTGAATGTTGAATGATGTGTTGAATGTTGAATGACTAGTTGAGTGTTGAATAAATAGTTGAATGTTGAATGATGTGTTGAAGGTTGAATAAAAGTTGAATATTAAACCAATAGTTGAAAACGAAATACATAACTGAATATAAAATTAGATGAGTTGAATATTGCTACATTTGGCTTGCCATTGGCCAGCCCAAGCGGGACTCGCATACTCTAAAACAGACCTGATGATACTACAATAGACAAGAATAAGCTGCCTATCAGTTAGTCTGCACTTCTTAAGGGCGCGTATTGCATATAACCGCTTACTCCCTTTCTTTACAATATGAGTGACATGCTCGTTCCATGTTAAGTTATCGGACAGGTGAACCCCTAACAGCTTGTAACAGGAAACCTTTTCTATCAGAGAACCACCAACCATTAGGGGGGCTGGGTGAAACGGGCAATACTGCAAAAAACTAATGCACATTTCCTTGCATTTTTTACCGTTAAGAACCATTCCCCTAGAGGAAGCAAACGAGTAAATATCCGAAACAGTAAAATTCAAATATGAAGGAGAGAGCCTGGAAACAAATTCCATGACTGTGGCGTCATCTACATATTTAACTCTATTTGTACAGTTAGAGGCCATTCTGGGATTCGGTCTTGACTTTCTAAATTTTCGTGAAAAAAAAAAAACCCTCTGCTATACAGAATTCTTGGAGACAAATTATGTCCTTATGAATGTAATTAGACTAATTATCGAGACGACAGGAAGACGTATGCTTGACTAGGGCATGGCGTAGCGGTTATGGCTAGGATTGGCTTGGCTTGGCTTGGCTACAAGGAAGGAATTCCGTTGTAAATTGCTCTATTGAAATATTTGCGTGAGAAGTTACTTGACTATACTAAGGTAAACCTGTGCTTGTCATAGCAGTAATGCATTCCTCGCGAGCTGAAATGCGAAGGTTACCACACGCGTCTAATCCTTACAGCGCTTACCAGTCACACGCGCCCTCCAACGATTTTTTCCCATTTTCGAAAACAAAGTTTTGGTGGACGTCAATCAAATGTTTCCATGACAATCTAGTCGTCGTTTCGTGTCAGTTTCGCGGCCATGTTCAATCGTTGTTGTGATCAGGTATAAATCGCTCAGTTATTACTGACAAAGTCGTTTCAATTTAATTCGTTGAGATGGAGGATTATAATGTCGAGACAACATGGTCAGCTTTGAATCCCATAGCATGCAGAAACACTTTTTGGGAGTAAAACGTTTGTGAAGAAGGCGATTCGATTGTCCGTAAACACTGGAGCCGTAAGCGATTCGCCAATGAGAAGATCAAAGAAACGAAAAATATCAGGTAGCTGAAAACGTTGGCCTCAGAAAATGAGTCGACTTGTGTGGAAATTGACTTTTTATCAGCTTTTTAAGGATGTAGATTATTTTAGCCGCAGAAATTCTTGTCATTCGTTATGCTATAAGATAATCCAGAGCTCTATCTTGACGAGTTGCAAGCGTGGTTGGAGTACGAGAGAGGTGAGGCGTACGCAATGCAAACCCTCAGCAGAACTATACGACAGATGGGATTGACAGTAAAAAAGGTACTGAAAGCCGCAAGAGATTAGCAGTCAAAATTTTGTAGTTCATCCTGTAATAAAGGTTATTTATTTAGTTCTCAATTTGTTGTGGTTGCCGTACACTGTTCGTAAATTTGTAGCCTCAAATCATTGCCCGTGAGCGAGACGAACGAAAAGGCACAGTGTTCAGAAGATTTTCTTCTCAGTTTCAAACAGAACAGTTTCTGTTTATCAACGAGTCAAGTAAAGATGAAAGAGAAACTTAGGTACTCTGCGAGTAGTTCGTTTAAAAGAAACCCCGTTATTGTCATGGATACATTTGATTGACGTCCACCAAAACTTAGTTTTCGATTAAGGAAAAAGCCGTTGGAGAGCGCGTGTGACTGGTGACCGCTGTAAGATCCAATAGCAATATTTTAAAAGGGAAACAAGCGGTTATAAAGAACAACGTTTTAACGTCGGCTTCTTCAGAGGTTTTCGCCTCGCGTGCCTTCGTCAAAGGTTCTCGCCGGAAGGCAGTCCGCCAAATCATTACTCATTACCGGAAACTAATTCAGAAAAAGATGCAAGACACCTGCTCGTAAATTTATTGATATCAAAACCAAGGTCCCAAAACCACGCACCCACCTACACAGTCAAGTACAATTAGAAGCAGTACAGGAAGTACTTAAATTGAACATGCCAGCTAGTTTTTATCCAGCTTCGTTGAAAGTTGCTACTCCAGTGGAATAAAAGTACTTGTTAGTTATTCCGGTTATGGACAGCCTGGCTGGATTTATATTGAACCCGCAGTTTTTCAAATTCGTCAACCCTTTAAGAGCTTGGTGGAAATCTTTCTCCATTAAGGCGGTATCTTATCACAGATTCCCTTTTATTTGTTTCCATGTGTGTTGTGTTTAGAGGCTCTTAGTTTTGCTCTTGGCCAAGCCTGTTCCAGACGTTTCGAGAGTGGGAAGCGACGACAGCAAAATTACGTGCGCGCACCAATTTTCTTTTTGTGTGTTCTCCAGGCTACTTGTGGATTTGAATAATCAGTGTTCCTTGTCTGATATTGGGCGTCTGTTATTAATGACTCTGCGTGAGTAGCGACGGTAGAAGGGTTTCCAATCGAGTGTCGTAAAACAAAAACCAAAGCAATTACTCCGACCAATGCAATGAGCTAATCAGAGGTCAAAGCAATGACACACAGCCCGGCCGGCTCGCGTGCAAGTCAACAAATCAGTCAAGATTGCTTTTAGCGATACATATAGTATTGCTTCTGAAACAGGCGCTGGCGAGGTTTGCTAACCTATTACAGAGCGAAGTAAAGCAAATCGAAAACAAACAAGAATTACTTTCGGCACTCAACTGGATACAAAATATCACTTGTCCTTGTTGAGATCCGGGTTGAGATAAGTACATGCAGCGCTTAGCACACATTAGCATGTGTTATTATGTTCTTTGAATCTAGTGCGACAGCTTCTCGCGTTTAACTAAAGTCAGGAGCCCATCACTAGGAGCGTACGGCTTCCCTATACCGTAAAAGCTCTATTAAGGCCCCCCCCCCCCCGGAAGAGGGGAGGGGAGGGCTAATTTCCAATCTTAAACACTTTGTTGTCGTCTTAAAATAGATTCTGTACAAAACTCAAACAACTGGCCGCACGCTGCATGACACATGAACAAATTGTTAAATGACAAGGAACTCTTAAAAAGCTTATTGCTGCATGTCAGTCTAAAAATGTCGTATTTTCATGCATGTAATGTTGAAGTTCAACCCGTGTTCCATGCTGTGATTTCAGTAGAGGAAACTAAGGGGTGCAACCGTCTCGTTTCGGGCAAACCCAAGTCTCTTTATAACCTCTGTAGGAGGGCCAAATGACCTTACGAGAATTGTATCCTAGACGTTTAAAACTTGACAGCAATCAGCCGGCAGACGGGGAATTTCACCTTTACTTTTTGAAAGTTGTCGCTGTCATCTTTGCTTGCGTACGGAGCGAGATACCTTTGCAAACGCTCTCTGGTGACGAGGGAAATATCAAAGACACCATGTGTAGTCGACCAATGAAATTCTAGAAGACTGGCTTCGCTTACAAAAGTCATTTCTGGGCTGTAAGTCTCGTAACTCTTGACGATTTTAAACCCAGCTAACGAAGTATACTGCTCGATTTGGGTCTTTGGCTCGCATAGATACATCTGGAGAATTCGTTCTGCATTCTCCGGATTCAGCAACTTGTAAGCGTTTAGCTCGAATGGAGGTAGATGGTCGATGAATCCCAAGGCTATTTTACCCCCCACTTTTAGACTTGTAAACATATTTCTGAATACCTGTTGTTTCTCAGGGAACCATTGCAGTGCAGCATGGCAGAAAATAATATCGTATGCCTCCGATCCTATTCCCTGAAAGTCTCCAGCTCTTCCTTCGACGAATGAGAGATTTTGAATTTCACTGTGAGATCGCCGAGCCAGCTGAATTCGTTGCTTGTCAGGATCAACACCAATCACTTTTCCCTCGGGTCCTACCAGCCCAGCTAGGTATGCAGACAGCTCTCCTGTACCGCAGCCTAAATCCAAGATGGCGTCTCCTACCTGTGGACAAACATCAGTTTGAATGAAGGCTTCACCTTCTAGCTTTTGCGTAGAACGAGAGGCTTGTTTGTAGCCCTCTGCAACACCTGCACTGGGAAAGTGCGACATCTTATTACACTGTACAGCGTTCTTGGAGACAAATGCGGTGTTTATAAACGTAATTACCGAGACGAGAGAAGGACTTATGATCGGGTAATGCATGGTGTAGCGGCACGGCATTGATTGGCCGGGCTTGAATGAATTCCGACTGTGAATAGCTCCATTAAAATATTTGTGTGGGAAGGTATTTGACTACCAAGGTTAACCTGTGTTTATCAACGCAACAATGGATTCCTCGCGAGCTAAAATGCAAAGTTTGCCACGAGCGCAACGCTTCTAATCCTTAAGAACCAAGAACCAATAGGTCAAGGTTTCTCGGCGGAAGGCGGTCCGCCAAATAATTTACTCGTTCCCGGAAACTACTTCAGAACATAGTTAATAGAGGGAAATGGTTACGAAAGTTAGCAAAGTTCTTTGTTTTATGTTTTTGTTTGCTATTTTGTGGGTTGACCCTGCACAAATAACAATAGGTGGTTACGCGTGTTCATGCTACTAGCCAAGAGATGTAATTCATGCTAGAGCATGAGTGCAAAACAAAAAATGTGCAGGGGTGTATACAAAACCTGGGCTTGGCCTGGGCCCTGGCCTTCCATATGGCCAAACATATTTTTCAATATTTTTCGCTGGTTTGTTTGTTTTTTGTTATGACAAGAATCAGGAGTTGTCCAGATCGCGATAATATAGCAAAACAAAGAAAACAAGAAATTCTCAAAGAACCAGATCAAGACATTGGATATAGTTCCAGTCGATCGTAATTCAATGTTTGTTGAAGTTTGCATGATCGACAGACGATTCGTGACTCCGAATGATAAAGACGTTTAAATTTCGATGTGCTATATACGGAATGTTTACTGGCTTAGTGGTTTAGTGCGTTCTCTTCGTACTGTAGCAGTGCGGCCCGTGGTTCATTTTCCCACGTTATCAAGTTTTTTTCTTTGATCTGTTTTTTTTTTCTATTTCTTTTCACTTGATTTTCTTTTTCCCTTTGTCATCGCTTAAATTGTAAGCTGGTTTTGCAATTTAACACGGAAAAATGGAAAACCGATTCTATGGATATTCACTACTCGAAATACCAACGCCAACTTCCGATTAAGCTTGACAAAAAATAACACACAAACTGCGGTGATAAACATGACAATAGAACGCATTGTTGGAAAACAAAAATAAAACTATATCGTTTAACTTGACGTTTCGTATGTTTCGACATACATCTTCAGAAGTGACCGTTAGGAATTAAAGTAACAACTAAATTTGAAATTTAAGATAAGTAACTAATTAACAATAACCTTGACAGAAGCTAAAAATAATTTGCATATAAAAGATGCAAACTAATAGAGATACAGCTTTTCGCTGCTTACATTTTCATTTAAGGTAGGTTTCAATTCTCTAATTAGTAGAGTCTCCTTTATCTTGCAATGAGTATCTGAGTACCACCACAGTCCCCAAAAAGGAAATAATCTTAGTTCTACCTTATTTAGGAGTACAAAGCAAAATTATTACCAAACAACTGAAGACCTGCATTAGTAAATTTTATGGCTGCATTAATCTTAAGGTTATTTTCCAAAGCGCTCATCGCATTAAGTCTCTTTTTCCCTACAAAGATAGAATTAACCGTTCCCAAATGTCAAAAGTTGTTTATAAAGCTAGTTGTTGGGACTGCCAGGATTTCTACATTGGAAAAACAAAACGCAGATTGCATGACAGAAAAACTGAACATTTTAAAGCGATCACGAGTAGCTGTCATGCATCTGCTATCGCAGACCACGTCATGTCAACTGGTCACAACTTAAAATGGGACCACTTTGAGATATTGGCGAAAGGTCGGTCAGATACTCATTGCAAGATAAAGGAGACTCTACTAATTAGAGAATTGAAACCTACCTTAAATGAAAATGTAAGCAGCGAAAAGCTGTATCTCTATTAGTTTGCATCTTTTATATGCAAATTATTTTTAGCTTCTGTCAAGGTTATTGTTAATTAGTTACTTATCTTAAATTTCAAATTTAGTTGTTACTTTAATTCCTAACGGTCACTTCTGAAGATGTATGTCGAAACATACGAAACGTCAAGTTAAACGATATAGTTTTATTTTTGTTTTCCAACAATGCGTTCTATTGTCATGTTTATCACCGCAGTTTGTGTGTTATTTCTTGTTAAGCTACGATGGCCAAAGACAAAGAGTATAAAGCTTGACAAAACACTGGCACTTCGATTTAACAGTTTGAAAGAAAGCGAAGAATTTGGTATAAACCGGCGTCTTAGATCCGTTGACCAGTTTCTCGAAGATAACCAATATCTCCAACAGTGAAAAGAAAAGCTACGTTCAAACCCCACGCGTTGTTGGTTTGACTTCCGGTATTGCACCATCACTAGTACTTAGTCCACCACTCGGTCAATACTTGTTTAACATCAAAAACCGGGTCAAGAAACGCTCTAATAAATTCGTTTCCTATAAGAGGTACGTTGGAGGAATTCAATTCTGATTAAACATTTCTTTTAGAAAGGCTTTCGCGATTTCTTACTCTGACCCCTAAATAAATATTTTTGTGCAAGAGCCTTTGAATTTGCGTGAATTAGTCAACCGTGAACTAACACGAAACATCGCTTCGTATTCTATGGCCCCTTCTTCTTCTTAACAATAACGAACAGTTCAATCTTGAAATACACAATAGTTTGCTCTCTCGTGTGGTGTAAAAGTAAATCCTTAACAAGAAAATACAACGTGAGTACGATACTTTTCAAGTTCAGGTAAAGTTGTATACCAACCTGTATACCGGAAACGCATTTACAGCCGTGGTCGTATGCTAAAATTGCTGCTCACTCGTAGAGAAATAGCCTGCGAGCAAGCTCTCCCGGGGGTAGGGGGTGGGGGAGGAAAGGAGAGAAGGAGAGCTTGCACTCGTGTCTCATAAATTTGAATTTCTGCGTCCAAAAATTGGACGCAAAATGCTGATTGGCTGATTTGACCGGGTGATGACGTGAACTATCATCAAGCGTGGACTGCGTGGTTTGATTGTTTGGTTTTTGTCCGGAAAAGGCGAGACATTTGTATTCCGCGAAGCGAAAACTTCTCCAAATATATGAACTGTCCGTCAGATTTGAAACCAGAACAGCGTCTAGCAGTCGATAGCTTACTTCAAAGCAAAGATGTTCTTGCTGTTTTGCCTACATAATTCGGCAAGAGTATCAATGCGCGCCGCTGCGATCTAAAATAATTGGTCGCAGACAGTATTGTTTGTTTTCCCACTTCAAAGCGTTATCGACGACCAGGTCGCCGAAGCCCGAAGTATGGAGATGTCTGTTGCGATCTTTCTTTTGACCGGGGCTTCTATCTGGCGTAGTTGCCGAGGTTGGCAAAGTTCACTTCATCCTTGGTCCGACATCCGATACTTCAACTTCATTCTCCGGCTTCAGTTAGCAAACTTTGGGTTTACCGCGTTCAATGTGGCCGCAATAAAGCCGAAACCTTCGCTGGTTTTTCGTATTTTTGTAGCCTACGGTAGGCAGAAACTGAAGAGTTTTTTTTTTTTTCCGCGACGATTCCCGTCTTTTGCATTGCGTGTGCCAAAGTTGTTCTTTCGTGTCCTTTCCTGTTCGACGGAAGAAACAAATTTCCGGTTTGCGCTGATTGCCCAAATTTTGACAGCTCAGGCAGCCGGAAGCGATAGGGAGCATTAGGGGCGGAATTCAAATTGCAGAGAGATCGTTGCAAGCTCTCTTTCCATTTTTCCCTCCTTCCACCCCCAGCACCCGAGAGAGCTTGCTCGCAGGCTAGTAGAGAAATGGCAGTTTTATTTTACGGTCAACGCAAAAATGGTTTCGGAATTCGAATAGCACAAAGATATAAAAATTATTGTAAAGCGATAAGTATAAAGCGAGATACAAATTTTTATGCACCCAACAAACTGAACAAATTTCACTGAAAAATTTAATGAGATGTTTGAGGTTACTCTAATTTTAACACGTCCAAAAATAACTCGTTTTGAATATTTAATAAGCTGTTTGCGGTTTAGCTACGCATGAAAGTATAAACGTTCGCTAATTCGTAACGAATTGTTACACCTGAAGAATATAACGGGTGAAAAAATGTTATCTATCTGTCTAACGTGTATTCGGCGTTAAACAAATTATGTTTGAAGATCTTTAATATTCTTTGCGTGTTTTGTGCGGTTTGGTTTATCAAGCTATAACTTAATTTTTCTTGCGATTCAGTCAAACTGATATGTTGCTGAAAACCGATCAAAAGAAACGCTCTCAATTAAATTCCTTTGCTATGAAATGTATATTGAAGTAATTCAATTCCGGCTAAACATTTTTTTTGCAAAGGCTTTAACGATTCGTGACTTTGGTGACCACTCACGTTAATTATTACAAAATTCTCTAGCGAAGGCAACTGATGAGCAAGTGGCGCAATCGGATAAGGTGCAGACTATGGGCGATGAGATCTGATGGTCGGGCGTTCCAAGTCCTGTCACCGGAGAATAAACAGTTTATTTATTTACTTGTCATCGGTTCTTCCTCTGGCCGAGAGGGGTACGGGGCAAGTGACGGACGAAACGACGAGAAAAACAAACGGGTAATGCAAGAAGCGGCTCGTCGCTAAGCGACGGCCGCTTAATTAAAGAAACGAGTTTCGTTTGAGTGGCCCGGGCCATGGCCTACCCTATGGCCAACCATAGTTTTCAATGTTTTTCGCTAGTTTGTTTGTTTTTTTGTTATGACGAGAATCAGAAGTTGTCAAGGTCGCGATAATATAGCAAAACAAAGAGTGGGTTTTCGGTGAACATTTCAAGGCAACTGATACGATCGCAAAGCGAAAGCTTGATCGCCAGACGTGGTAGCCAGATTTTTCTTTCAATTCGTGTTAATCTAAGTTGCGTTAATTTTGTATACCTTTATTAACACGAGCTTCCTTTATATTCAAAGCATGAGTATGAGGCACATGCAACACGATATTCTCTATACACATAAGCTACTGTTGTGATTCCTGCTTTTCTTAAATAATGAGTCCAATCCAAATTCTACGCCTGGCTACCAAGCTTTCTTTTGCGATCGCATCAGTTGCCTTGAAATATACACCGAAAAACCACTCAAATGAAACTCGTTTCTTTAATTTTCTTTGTTTTGCTATATTAGGGAGCTTAAGCAACGGCGACGACGACGGCAACGAAAACGTTATTTCGAAATATAACTTCTCGTTTTTGTAACTCTTTCGCGATTATTCCAAACTTCTGAACACATAAAATGCTGGCGAACTATCAAGGGGCTGAATAGATGGTTCCACGGTTATTGGCGCCATATTGACTGGGGGACAAACGCGGCTAAAATGGGATTTTGACCGACTTTGAACTGCTGTAACACCGCTACAAAGAGGCGGATTTCCGAAGCAAAAATGTCTTTCAAAAGATATTTGTACTGACATTATTTTCATCAGGCATAAAGAACAGATTCAGGCTACAACGACCGTAAACGAATTGTTGAGATTTCATACAAACCTCTCTAATCAAAATTATGCAAATTACCGCGAATTTAGAAGTTACATGAGAAGATTTATAATTGTAATTTACGGACGTCGTACCTTCGTTAATGGCCTTATTTTCTGTTGAATAAACGATATCAATAAAACCGTTAAAAGTAGTAGCAAATGTTGGAAATCCGCCCGTGGGGGATAATCCCTTATTTAGGCTATATAGGTATGCGCGGCCCCAAAGGGTGAGGTTTTCTAGCCGTTTTGGTCTGAAACAGGGTACCGAGTTTGACCATTTTGGTCTGAAATAGGGTATGGTTTGTGTCTTGACTTGGATATGTTTTTTCGAAGAGGCTATTTCTTTATCTTTAGGCGATAAGACCATCAACAAAAGTCCTTCTTTCTCGTCTTTTAATTGTTACGCCAACTATGTACGTGAAATAGGTCTGAAATAGGGTATCAAATTTTTGGTCAGGTCTGAAATAGGGTAGGGAAAATCGCAGATTTTGGTCTGAAATAGGGTAAGGGTTTCAGGAAGCGGGCCGGACACCCCCCATCCAATTTTTTTGGGAGTACCCCCCGGGGAAATCCGCCTCTTTTTATCGGCATTACAACGGTTCAAAGTCGGTCAAAATCCCATACATTTACTGTAATTTTAGCCGCGTTTGGCCCCCAGTTAATATGGCGCCAATAACCGTGGAATCATCTACTGCTATGAACGACGTCAAAGTTAGGAAATAGAAAGAAAAACTTGCCGTTATGCGTTCACGTTCTCGAGAAAACATAAAATTTGGTCATTTCATGTTGTTATTTTGCAGAGGACGGCAAAGAGCCCATTAATCCTATTGTTTAACGGCGTTCTCGTTGTCTTCGTCGTCCTCGTTGCTTAAGCTCCCTAATATCACGATCTGAACAACTTCTGATTCTTGTCATAACAAAAAACAAACAAACTAGCGAAAAATATTGAAAAGTATGGTGGACAATAGGGTGGGACATAGGTTAGGCCATGGATCAGGCCATGGCCCAGGCAATCGCCTAGCCCAAGTTTTGTATACACCCCCTTCGCAGCCGTTATTAGGGTCGTCACGTAACGCTCCTCCCCACTAACGGCTGCTCACTCGAGCTCCGCATCCCTTTTCCTCTGTTACCGAGAACCAATAAAATGAAAGTAATTCTTGGCAGCTGCCCCCATCATATTTCTTGTTATATTTGCCGCCAAAAACACAACAAGACGAGGATTTCTAGAAAATAGAAGCCTGCTCCTTGTTGGCCAGTTTGAGGGACGGAATGCACAACTCGAGTGAGCATCCTTTAGTGGGGAGGAGCGCTGCGTGACGACCCAAATAACGGCTGCGAAGGAGACTAGGTCATGGACCTTCCAACATATATCTTGACTCTTTGTTTTCCTCCTTTCGTGACGTCATAAAAAAATTCAAAAGTAAACAGATTTTTTATCTTCATCATGTAAAAGACACTTTAGAAATGTATCTGCTTGCACGTTTTCAGCTCGGTAGCTTCTTTTGTTTTTGAGGTTGAAAAGCCAACATGGTAAGAAAAGCGTCTGTGTGAATGTTTGAAAGCTCAACAGAGAGAACAAAGCCTTGAGAAAGCTAAAGTAAGAAACATATGTTTTAACTCGTTTCCGGCCGCCATCTTGGTGTTCCTTAGAGGTACACGAAGATGGCATTTCCATACAAAACACTATAATTTTGAGTGGTACATTTTGCCGAATAACTCGAGTACAGGATATCGCACGGCCTGAGACTTTGGCAGGCTGTTTATTTATTACTCTTCTATGATATCACAATTTCTTGGCTTTATCTATGGAATGGTTGATGATTTAATTTTTTTTTTCACTTGCGTGACTGAAAAGGTTCAGCTTTGGTGAAAGTTACTACTCCAGTGCAATAAAACTAACTGTTAGTTAGTTTGTTTGTTTTTGTTTTGTTTTGTTTTGTTTTTTTTTTGGTTACGGACAGCCTGGTTGGAAATAAATTGCACCCGCAGTTTTTAAATTCGTTCAGTTAATCGTTCGAACGCTTACTGGAAATGTTCCTCGTGGTGGTATATTATCACAGATTCCTTTTTATTTGGCTCTTAGCCAAGCCTGTTCCAGACGTTTAGAGAGTCGGTGGGAAGCGACGAGAGCAAAATTGCGTGCGCGCACCAATTTTCTTTTGGTGTGTTCTCCAGGCTACTTATGGATTTGCATAATCAATGTTCCTTGACTGATATAGGAGGTTTTCACGTTACGTCATCGCCGCTACGCTGGTGGACGTAAACAAACGATCTCTCATTAGCTCCTTTTGTTCGTCTACCAGCATTTGTTCATTTCACCACTGTGATCTGTGTCTCCAGAGATTGGCTGCGAACAACCTACTGGTGTCATTAATGATTCTGAATAAATAGCGACGGTAGAACGGTTTCTATTTGGTGTCGTAAAAGAAAAACCAAAGCCTGACCAGTGTAATGAGCTAACAGAACTCAAAGCAATTACACACAGCTCGTCCGGCTCGCGTGCAAGTCACGATTGGTTTAAGTATTGTCTCGTCTCACAACTCTTCATAATTCTCCGATTCTGTGGGGCGTAAAAGAACCACTAAGGACGTAACAAAACTCTGGCAGTGACCACTCCTAGTGTCTGTCTTAATTTGATATTGACATTACAGGGGCACTCATAACTCAACTTCATTAATTGTAAACTGCGTTATAAGCAGTCTGGCAAAGTACTCCGGCCAGTGTTGTAATATGCATTTGAATATTGCATAGAAAATGCGCAATAGAAATGTGATATATTGTTATTTATACATTCTGAAACTGGCGCTGGCGAGGTTTGCCAACCAAATACAAAGCGAAGTAAAGCAAAGCCAAACCACTGAAACAAGAATTACATTCCACACTCAACTGGATAAAAATATCACTTGTCCTTGTTGAGATCAGTACATGCAGCGTTTAGTAGACTTTAGCATGTGTTAATGTTCATTGAATGTAGTGCGAAAGCTTCTCGCGTTTAACTAAATTCAGGAGGCCATCACTAGGAGCGTACAACTGCCGTATATTTCTGTCATGGCGTTTTCACAGAGCAGTTTATTTTTAGATTGAATTCAAGTTCCTTTGATAAAGTCGCTTAAAGAAATAAAAACAGAAGCAAGAATTGGACTTTACAGCTAAAACTTATCTGCATTAAAGTGCATATCACCCCAAAATATTTTTTCGCTACATTGAACCTTTGCACCGCTTCGAAACGCGTTTCACCTTTCGTTTCTCTTTTTTACCAATTGCTAACTTTTTATAGTATTTCAAAGTTGCGAAAAATTGAGCATCGTTGTTTCACGACCGAGTCAGAAGGGGAGTGGGTCTATTCCCGGGTTGACGTCACAAACTGATTTGCATGCATGTTTACAAAGACTTGATGCGATGCAAATCCGTTTGTGACGTCAACCCGGGAATAGACCCACTCCCCTTTTGACTCGGTCGTGAAACAACGATGCTCAATTTTTCGCAACTTTGAAATACTATAAAAAGTTAGCAATTGGTAAAAAAAGAGAAACGAAAGGTGAAACGCGTTTCGAAGCGGTGCAAAGGTTCAATGTAGCGAAAAAATATTTTGGGGTGATATGCACTTTAAACTACTTCGTGACTTCAATGATAGAAAATGTTGAGAGAAATACCATACCAACGGAAACGTGGGGGAAAAGTTCGCCATTTATAACACAACTACATTATTGTATATAAATTAAAAACTAAATTAAATATGTGACTGATCATCGCAGTTATGAACACTACTTAAGCAGTAGTGAAAATAAAGCTTGAAAAAAATTCAGGCTTGTACGGGATTCGAACCCACGACCTCTGCGATACCGGTGCAGTGCTCTAACGACTGAGCTAACAATTCATCTGGGAGCTGGTTGTTTTGTTGGTTCGTAATATACCTGTGAGTGATGAATATGTGAGAATGAATTATATGAAAATCATATATTTGAATTGCTTAAGTAGTGTTCATAACTGCGATGATCAGTCACATATTTAATCATTAATCCGCAGTCCAAATATATGATTTTCATATATTCATTCTCACAAATTAAAAACAGGATACACAACCTACTTCTTTCTTATGTGCTCCCTTGGCCAACCGTGGGCAAGTGTACGTGCGCAGTAAAGGACAAATGCTCGAGATACGAGATTGTTAAAGGTCAAAACAATCACTGTTTCTAAGAAAAAAAAACTGCAATCAACAAAATTCATCTTACATTTGACTGTGAAAATTAACTTTGTAGGCTCTTTCTAACAGAGGATAACTTAGAAAAAAACCAACAACAATATTTTAAGCACATATCGTTTCAAAAAGATATCGTATCAAATATTCTATCATTTTTCTGCCAGCTACCAGGCTCTCTAAATTAAACTAGATACTACTGGGCAAGTTAATGGATATCCTCCTACAGGCTGAAAGCGGTTATCACTCATGGGAATCGTGTCCTACTTTTAAAACTTGATGACAATGAGTCGGCAGACGGGCAGTTTCACTTTTATATCCTGGAAGTTGCCGTTGTCATCTTTGCTTGAGTAAGGAGCGAGATACTTTTGCAGACGCTCGCTGGTGATGGAGGAAAATATCAAAGACACCATGTGTAAGTCTCGTAACTCTTGATGATTTTAAACCCTGCTAACAAAGTATACTGCTCGATTTGGGTCTTCGCCTCGCATTGATACCTCTGACAAATTCGTTGCGCGTTCTCCGGATTCAGCAACTTGTAAGCGTTTAACTCGAATGGAGGAAGGTGGTCGAGGTAGTTAACGGCTATCCTACCCCTACCTTTAGACTAGCAAACAGATTCGCGAATACTCCTTCTTTTCCAGGGAACTAGAGAAGCGCAGCGTTGCAAAAAATTATATTGTATGTCTCCGATTCCATTCCTAAGAAGTTTGCAGCGCTACCTTCGACGAAAGAGAGATTCGGGTCGCGTTGTAAGATTCCCGAACCAGCTGAATTCGTATCTTGTCAGGATCAACACCAATCACCTTTCCCTCGGGTCCTACAACCCAGCTAGGTATGCAGACAGCTCTCCTGTGCCGCAGCCTAAATCCAAGATGGCGTCTCCCGCTTGAGAACACACATCAGTGTGGATAAACATCATATTTATGCCATCTGTCGCTTGCACGGAAAGCGAAGCTTCTTTGTAACCCTTCGCTTCATCAACTGCATGGTTGTTGGACAAATCTTCCATTCTTTTATCTTCTAATGTGTCTCGGGAGTAAATCGGCAGATAGCTAGCTGTGATTGCATCGAGGTTCGGTCTTAACTTTCTAAATTTTCGTGAAAAAACCCTCTGCTATACAGAATTCTTGGAGACAAATGAGGTCCTTATGAACGTAATCAGACTAATTATCGAGACGACAGGAGGACGTATGCTTGACTAGAGCATGGTTCAGCGGTTATGGCTAGGATTGGCTTGGCTTGGCTTGGCTTGGCTACAAGGAAGGAATTCCGTTGTAAATTACTCTATTGAAATATTTGCGTGAGAAGTTACTTGACTATACTAAGGTAAACCTGTGGTTATCATAGCAGTAATGCATTCCTCGCGAGCTGAAATGCAAAGGTTACCACACGCGTCTAATCCTTAAGATCCAATGGCAATATTTTAAAAGGGAAACAAGCGGTTATAAAGAACAACGTTTTAACGTCGGCTTCTTCAGAGGTTTTCGCCTCGCGTGCCTTCGTCAAAGGTTCTCGCCGGAAGGCAGTCCGCCAAATCATTACTCATTACCGGAAACACATTACACACAGCTCGACCGGTTCGTCTGCAAGTCAACAAATCAGTCAAGATTGCTTTTAGCGATATAGTTTAGCTTCTGAAACAGGTCCTC
>JAEMWC010000466.1:207500-215000 GCA_016490735.1 Pachyseris speciosa
CTTCTCAGATTCAAGTTGCCGGGAACTTTTCGAGTAGTCTTGATATTGGTACATGCTTGGTATCTTCAGTCTTCATCGCAATGCCGACGAAGGTTAATCTTGAAGTGCATGAATATAATTAATAAAGCCCTTGGCGATTTGTATTGAGTGATGCTTATTTTGAAACATCACGACATCTCATCCTTTGCTAACTCTATTATCGTTTACTGTCACTTAAGGCTGGTTTTCACTAGCGACGGAGTCGGAGTCGTAATCAGAAGCGTGGAAATCAAAGCGACGGCGTCGGAAGCAAAATACTAACTCCGTTATCTGTCGCTTATCTAGTGAAAGTTGGTATCAAACTGTAATCCGAGAGCGTGGGAATAAGCATTGTGATTGGTTGGTTCTTCCGCTTCTGCTTCCGACTACGACAATCAGTTTTCACTGGATCATAAGCGACGGAGTCATAAGTAGCCTCCCACGCAGTCGTTTTTAGGGGACTGGGAACGAGGTGAAATACGATTCCCCTAAAAACGACTGCGTGGGAGGCTAAAATAAGTCATAAGCGGAATCGGAAGAAAATGGCAACGTTCTGATTCTTCCGACTCCGATTCCGTCGAGCTTATGACTCCGCTTGCGACTCCAGTTTTTGATTTTCACTGGGTCATAAGCGCTCTTACGACTCGGACTCCGACTCAGCAGAATGAACGGAATGTGTATTGCTCAGAATACGCAGAACATAAGTTTCTTTGGGAAAACGTTTGGCAGAAAATCGTGCGCGGCCCATCAAGTCCGTGATGTAACACTGGAAGTCAGGCTCAGGCGCTTGGTGTTCTGTCCCACTTTGTAATAATCTTCCCACTTTGTAATAAAATTGTCGCACTTTGTAATACCTCTCGCACTTTGTAATAACACTCATCACACTTTGTATTAAAAAAACTGTCGCTCTTTGTAATAACAGTCCATTGTAATAAAACGAGTTGTCGCACTTTGTAATAACCGTAAACCTGGATTAGCTCTTTGCTTGCAGACTGGCAAAGAAATCGTTTATCTCGAGATCTAGTGAAGAAAGAACTTCGTATTGCTGAAAAAGAACACCTTCAGAAAGAAATCCATAATGGCAAGAAGTCAAACTCCATGTGGAAAGCTATAAGGAGTGCATCAGAAACAGCGAATCGTTAGCGACTGTAACCTGGTCTACCCTCACAGCCACCTCCAGCTGCCGTTACTTTTGTGACTGAAGAGTTTCAGTTTTATCCTGTTTTCTCTTCAGAGATTCACAGGATCGTACACTCCTTTTCCTCGAATAAGGCTCCTGGGATTGATAAAGTTTCGATAAGAGCAATAAAGGATGCTCTGCCGCGCATCCTTCCCATTCTGACAGAGATCGTCTCGCTCTCTCCTTAATTACTTCCGTATTTCTGACGACCTGGAAGGAATCAGTTGTCATCCCATTGTTGAGGGAAGGGAATCATGAGGTATCAAACAACATAACGAAAGAGACTCAGCCCTGTGTTAAGGTTTATTATTCGTCATTATATTTTCTTCCGAACAAAAGACACTGTCTGGCGCTCACCAATTTGACCATTCAATGAAAGGTTGAAATTAATTAAACAGCCTGAAATTGAAAAGAGAAATGACTTGACTAAATTCCTTCTGTCCTCTGGGACTAGGAAAGGAACATAAGAGATAAAAAATATCATGTAATCAACCTAATAGTGTTACTCGACAAATGAGGAATGTCGCGTAACGTGATCAATAGGACTCGAGAACAATTTAGTGTTGACCTATACTCACATGTAGTCATATACGGTTATAACATAGTTGATAAATTGGTGTAGTCAAATTCAGTTGCGAGAGCGTGCTTCATATTGCTATTGTGTACGCTGATGACCCAACAGAGGGAATTTCTCTTTAAAACTACCGCGTTGAAAATGTTATAAAACAATTGGTTCATGCGTCAGCTGTGAGTTCATCGAGATAGGAACAGGGGCACCCAACGAGCCAAATCAAGCAAAAGCTGTAGAAAGCCATTTTTTTTAAGTGCCTTGTGGTGTTTGAAGTCTGTTTCAAGCGATGTTTAATTTCATAAGCTAGAAGAAGTTCATCTGTTCGGATTCCGCTGATATTGTAATTGCCCGAAAATGTTAGGGATCAAAATCACTTCGTTTGAGAAAATGCAAGCTGAAATGAACTTTCCATGAACTTTCTAGGGAACTGTTTTCTACCCGAAAATGCTAGCTGGCGTTTTTGATTGCCAAAAACAGCAATTACGGCCTTTCCGAAAACGTCAGGGGCTATGATTTCCCAATTTCGAATCTTTTAGGCCACGTTTTAGTTCCGAAAATCCGAGTACATTCTTTAATCGACAACGAAAGCGCAAGGCGAATTACCCTCCACCGAAAAGATATCTACCGAAACACATGTCGTTGGGTGCCCCTGATAGGAAGCACTTGGGAAGTTTGGAAAGCACTCAAGAAGCTAGAGTTACTCTTGGCTACGCCTCGAGCAACTCTTACTCATCTTTCGTGCTCTCCAAACTTCCTGCGTGCCTCATATCTCGATGAAGGCACATACATATCACTGTACTTTTGATTAATGTACAGTCTAGTGGGTTCCTTATGGTTTTTACGTGAAGCGTGATTGGGCGATTTATTTCCTCGTGAATCGGGATTTCGAAATATTTTTATTCGTGATTCGTGATTAAAGATTGTAAGATCTTTTTATGTCCACGTGAACGAATTTTTTTGTTTTGCGTGATGAAATCTGGCTATTTTATTGTTTTGAAAATATACTTATTGTTTTAAAACGGCTGTGGTTAGATTTTGACAGGACATGGACTTCATATGGTCATAAAATTAACCAATAATGGTTTATGAATAAATAAGATAAGACATTACGTCATCTTTTATCTTGTATGCCGACAGGCATGACCACCCTGGAAATTTCTTTATCGGCCAGTAATCCCCCGGGGGGGGGTACTTCACCCATGTTTGGGTAAAGGGGTGCCGCCGAGGGTTTGAAATCCTGACCCTATTTAGGACAAAAATATCCTAAAAACGCTACCTTGTGTAGGACAACAGACTCCATTTCAAGACCCTGTTTAGGACAAGAGACAAAATGCATACTCTCTGGTTTTACAGAAATTTAAAGTGTTTAGTAAGCCATTCAAATCAGAGAACTCATGCTCGATGCGTCTTAAACCCATTTGTTGCGTCTCTACACTTGAACTAAACAAAAACCTCTAAGCATTAAGCTCTAAATTGAAATTATACAAATCAGGAAAAGAAACGCGCAGCTTGTCATTGGCCGCTCAATCGCATGTTCTTTCAACCTAACTTTTCGCAGGCTAAGAAAAGAAAGAGACTGCTCGCAGTCTGGGTTAAAGTCTCGCGGCTCGTAATACCATACCCTGCTTAGGACTGGTTCTCACTCTGTTTAGGACAGAGACAAGTCAAATTGTATACCCTGTTTAGGACAGCGAGGCCAAAAAACCATACCCTATCCGGCGGCACGTCCCCGTATAGCCCAAATAAGGGAGTAGCCCCCCGGGAGTAATCCACTTGCTCTCTTATGCTGTAGTGACCTCTGGTTTGAAGTATATTGAAGCGTCTTTTAAACACATTTAAAATGAACCCAAAAGACCTCGATGACCACCAGTTTGACCAGTAGGATGAGTAAAGCGACATTAGTGATTCAAGTGATTTGGAGATCGACAGCGAGGAAGGAAGTGTGGACAACTTGTCACCGGCGTGCGAACTATCCGTTGTGGACAAAGGATTACTATTAACAGGAGCTTATTTTAATCGCCATCATCGTTTCTGTATGTGGATATGGGACTTTGGAGACTTCGGTATCTCTATTAAGGCAAATTTGCAGCTTATCCTGGTTAGTAATGCCTTAGCATGAGGCGACTGGGAGTATTCCTACACTGCTAGATCCATCGCGGGGTTAACCCCCAACATTGTTCATCGATACCATTTATGACCCATTTATGCACCTGGGTGAAGAGAGGCACTATGAGAGTAAAGTGTCTTAGAATACAATGTCATTCCCCGGCCAGGGCTTGAACCTGGACTGATCGATCCAAAGTTTAGACAGCGCACGAACCTTAGTCCACCGCGCCTCTTATCGCTAGACTGAGTCGAAGATATTATTTCCTCGAAGTTAAGACCAGTTAACCGAATGTACTGTCTAAATGCATCTATTCGGAATTATACCGAGGAATGCAGAAATGCACTTGAAGGAACATATCCATGTACCTACAAACACAACCTCATCCTCTGGAAACGACTAGCAGTAGTCGAAACGTGTTTCCATCAGAAGACAGACGACTAAAATTTCAACTCGGGTTCAAGCTTAACTGTTGCAGTGTGAAATTAAGACAACTGTCAATGTCTTTGCAAGACGAGAAGAGGTGTGAGTGGGCTACGTGGGTTGCGTCCAGGACGGGGGGGGGGGGGTAGATCACCAGAGGTTGGTATCTCGGAGATGGTGTCTCCTACCTTTGGACAAACATCAGTTTGACTAACAATCTTTCAATCGGGAAACTACGACAGAAAATAAGTCAGGATGTCATGAATGTATCGAAACCTCTAGCCACTTCCCCCCTTCCCAAGAAACACACACTCACACACATTCACTCAATACACAGGCAATTAAAGCTGATTCAGTAAAAGCAGTACATGAAGTACTACAGTGCCAGCTTGCTTTTATATATCCAACGTCATTGAAAGTGACTTCTCTCGTCCAATAAAACTAATTGTAAGTTGGTTATGGACGGCCTGATTGGATAAAAAAATTTTCACGCACACAGTTTTTAGATTCTGCTGTTTTCCCGACAGTAGCCTAATCTATTTACTATTCAACACCCAGTGCCATTGTTCTCTCTCTGCACTAAATCACTGATTGCAGTCTTTAAAGATGCTAAAACAACTGTGTCAATATATACTAAACGTGCTAAAACAAACATGCTGCAAAATTAAAAACAGGCTGCAATATTAAAAATATTGCAGTGTACAGGCTGCAATATTGTTAATGTTAATAATAATTGTTCCAGGAGATCATGGATCCTCCACTGTTGCCTCGCAGGCAACAAGTCGGCAATGGGTTGTTCTTCTTTTATTCCTGGGAAATCTAGACAACGCTTTCCGTATTTGTCAGTGTGTACGGAGCTAGATACGTTTGCAAACGCTCTTCGATGACAAGCGAAAGTTCAAAAACACCGTGTGTTGTCGACCAATGCCATTCAAGGAGACTCGTAATGTTTTCGAAGGCAAGCTTTACGCACTGAGTGTTATAACTCTTTATGATTTTAAATCTCGCTGATGAACAATACTGCTCAATATTCACCTTTGGTTCACATTGATAAATCTGGCAAATTCGTTCAGCGTTCTCCGGATTCAGCAACTTGTAAGCGTTGAGCTCAATGGAGGAAGATGGGAGATATCCTGGACAACTATTTTACCTTTAACCTTAAAGACATTGAAACATATTCTTGAAGGCTTGTTTGTTTGTCGGGGACCCAGTGAAGGGCATAATTACTGAAGACAACATCTAAAGACTTCTTGACGATCTCTGGGAAGTTTGATGCGTTTCCCTCGACGAATGAGAGATTTTTGACCTTACTGTGAGATCGCCGAGCCAGCTGAATTCGTCTCTTGTCAGGATCAACACCAATCACCTTTCCCTCGCGTCCTACCAGCCCAGCTAGGTATGCAGACAGCTCTCCCGTGCCGCAACCTAAATCCAAGATGGCGTCTCCTTCCTAAGGACACACATCAGTTTGGATGAACGTTTCACCATCTGTCGTTTGCACTGGACGTGAAGCTTGTTTGTAACCCTTCGCTGCATTAACTGCATTTTTGTTGGATCGCTCATCATTTTGCCTTCTAAGGTGACCCTGGAGTCAAATGGCGCAGAGAAAGCTGCTTTGGCGACCTCTGAAATGTCTGAGGTGATCGTGACCTGCATAACAATCGTCAACGATGTTAGGCCTGAATGAGTCTGTTTTTCAATGACTCCTTGTGTCAACTATGTTAATGGCAGACCGTTTCATTTGAATTCGCCCAATAGTTAGGAACCCTTATGTAACTGATTAAGGCGTAATAGTTAACAGTGATTACGTAACTTCCGGTCATCATGGCGGTTAGACGTTTCTCAACTAGCTCCCGGAGTTTTCCAAAGTTTTACAATATTTTCTGTGCAATGTTTGTAATTCTGAATTGGAGAGGTCTTCTTATCATACCAAGAAATGATTTTGTACCATCTAACACGAGGGGAACGCTAACTGACTGGACAGGTGTCAATTATTCCACAAGCATTTGTAACTTGGCCGGCCGCCATCTTGGATTATTTTCGTGTGGTCGAAGGGGAATTAACAACAGTCTACTGTTTCGTCGCAAGGGCTTTTCTAGGCCTGTTATGTATTACTCCAATTCGAATGCGATTTTTCAACCAGAGCTGTTAATCATCTGCGGTGATGTTAATGTAAATCCAGGGCCTGTGAGTAATGCACTAGTCAATTGAAACCCCCACCCCCGACCCCCGGGATAGGGCGGGGAATTTAACATTTATGAAGTGTTAAATTTTTCTATTTTCCCCTGTCACCGGGGAATCATTCATTGTTAAAACCCCGTATATCCCCCCATATCCTCGGTCGCTTGTCAAGGCCCGAGTGTTTTTTGGCTGATTTATGCAATAAACACAAATCAGATTTTGGCCTTTTTTTAAACAGTTTATTAGCAAGTAGATTATAGATTGAAGCACTCATCATTCATACAATTTTCACTCCAACGTCCACTGTTTAGAAGGAAATTGTGATGTTGCTCTGCCTTGAAGAATTATCAAAACGTGGACTGCTATGCTTTTTGACACAAGCTATTAGTATTACAACTCACACATAGGCATGTATCATATGAACAGCGAAACTTCATTTGTTTTTGTTTACAAATATCAATGAAAGTGATATGTTAAGTGATACGGTACTAGAAGTTTTTCAGTGGTCCTAAATCATTTAAACTATACCATGAAAATCGAGATAAATGCAAACAAATTCTAAACTGTAGAATATTAAATTCTCACAGAAGGGCACTAAATTCAGAGGATGGCCTGGTTTACAAAAAGATTCCGAAAGAATGAAGCATATAAATACCTTTCTCACAGCGTCCGCTATGTTGTTTCTCCTTTTCTTTCGAAAATCCTTTGATAACAACGACCGCAACCAGTTTTTATGAGCCGGCGAGAATGAGCACCCCCCACAAACCCATGTTTTCACTGAAACCGCTGATCACTGAATCTGGTCTCGGTCATTGTTATCTAAGGTCTTCCTTTTCTTTCACGTGTTGGAGAGATTTGGTTCCAGTCCACCGCAGAGACCTAACTTCCGGTACTGTGTTAAAATCCCTGCTAAAATGCCCCGCTATTTGAAGGTAAGTGTTAAATTCCCCGCCCACCCGTGACTCCACGCTGTTAAATACGCTTTAAATCCGCGGTATAGTCGCGTTAATTCCCCGCCCTATC
>JAEMWC010000466.1:227500-295000 GCA_016490735.1 Pachyseris speciosa
GTTCCTTTCTTATGTTTCAATTGACCCTGGATTGACGTATTTGTAAACAGTTTCACCGTGCTGATTATTTTTCTCCTCACATTTCACCGAGACACCATTAACGTTTATGCGAAAAAATCCTACATCGTTCGATAGGCGTTTCCTTTCTCAAACAAATATCCATCGAAGCGAAAACAAGTGTGCTTAGTTTTTTGGAATGAATACACTATTTTTATGCAGTTACAGTATGATGAACCTCTGTGGTCTAGAGGTCATTTTTCCCGCCTCTGACGCAGATAACTTCTACCAGTGGCACATACCATGGGCTTTTTTTTCTTCGCTTCTCTTTTTCTTCTTCTTGTAAAAATATTTTTTTATAAGTGTTATAATTATTGCTCTTAATGGTTGAGCTGTAAAGCAATTTTGTAGTTTTAGAGGGAGATATGTTGATAGGGGTCTAAAGAAATAGACTCCAACACAAGCTAAGCGCAATGCGTCCGATGTAAGAAAGACAGATTGTTCTTTATTCTTTTGCTCAGCGCTAAATTAGGGATACAATACTGTTTTTTGCAAGGATATACCTCACAAATTAATGTGATTTGGTAAGCTGAAGCCACTCTAAAGGCACTAAGGCCACATGGTAGCGGGCATTACCCCTTAAATCTACCAAAGCAAAGATTGAGCCCAAGCATTAGCAGCCATGGACAGCTGTTTCGGCCTTGTTAGGCCTCATCAGCATGGCATAGCTAATGCTCAGGCTCAAGTACCCACATATCTATAAAACAAGCAGTAAAAACGTAAAGCTTGTGGGATGTGGCTGGAGTGACAAGGATATACCTCACAAATTAATGTGATTTGGTAAGCTGAAGCCACTCTAAAGGCACTAAGGCCACATGGTAGCGGGCATTACCCCTTACCAAATCACATTAATTTGTGAGGTATATCCTTGTCACTCCAGCCACATCCCACAAGCTTTACGTTTTTACTGCCTGTTTTTTGCAAGCCGAGTTTAGGCTAATTGTAGCCTCTTGTTTTGGAATAAGGAAACTAGTTTTGCCTCATTAGCTATACTGAATGTTGGTGGTCTATACGCTTATTTTCAAGAAAGGCGACCGGACCAGACTCTCAAACTGGCGTCCGATTACTCTCCTCACCACTGACTATAAAATCCTAACCAAAGCTCTTGCCACACGCCTTACTCAAGTCCTACCTCACATTATCCGCACCGACCAAACCGCCTGCATCCCTGGCCGCACTATCAACGACAATATTAGTCTTCTCCGCGACGCCATCACCTACGCCAATGTCCATAATAAACCACTCGCACTGATCTCTATCGACCAACTTAAAGCCTTCGACTGCGTACAACACTCTTTCCTCTTTAAAACTCTCGCAGCTTTCGGCTTCGGGCCACACTTCATACGATGGATCCAGCTCCTCTACCGTTCTGTATACAGCACCGTCAAAGTCAACGGTTGGTTCACCTCCTTTATATCGTTAGAGCGAGGACTCCGTCAAGGCTGTGCCCTCTCCATGCCCCTCTATGTACTCACCACTGAAATAATGGCTATTCACATCAGAACTAACCCCACCATCCACGGACTCCAGCCACCATCCTCGACCCATGAAGTTAAACTCGCTCAATACGCCGACGATACCACCTTCCTACTCCGTGACGATTACTCTATAACCACCACTTTCCGCTTCCTAACCCTATATGAACTTGCATCTGGAGCAAAAATAAACGTCGCGAAATGCAAAGGCTTATGGTCTGGAGCCTTCCGTACCAGAACCGACCAACTCCTCAACCTCACTTGGTATAACGACTACATTCCCGACAAAATCCTTGGCCTATTTTTTGGCAATATTGATTGCACACGCCTAAACCTGGAACCACGCATTCGCACCATCCATAACACCATTGCCGCCTGGAAACACCGTGACCTCAGCTACAAAGGCCGCGCCCTCGTTATAAATGGTCTCCTCACCTCCACCTTGTGGTATGTCGTCGCCTCTATCCACATACCCTCCTGGGCTATCAACGAAATCGAACAAGCCATCTACCATTTCTTCTAGGACATTAAACGGCCCCTCACCACACGTGACCTCCTCGAACTTCCCTTATCACAAGGAGGCTTCAACATCCACCGGATAATCACCAAACTCCACGCACTACGTCTTAACACTCTACGCCGCCTACTTGATCCCGAACCTGCCCACTGGAAACACTTTACCGCCCATTTCCTCCGCGTTCACAACAGCTCATTAGGGAAACTCATCCTTGCTTTAAACTTCCAGCTATCTGACATCGATTCTTCAATCCCAAACTACCACAAAGAGCTCCTATCCGCCTGGTCAAAACATCACCCCACTCGTCAAAGAACACACCCACCTACAACTCTCCAAGATGTCCTCAACGAACCCCTCTTTCACAATGATCTACTCCAATTACCCCCTTCCTCGGTTAACAACCGTCGTTGGACCCACGCTGGGATAACACAAGTGAAAGATATCTGCTACCTCGCAATTCCTGGCTTCTTACCACCTCGTGCCATACACGAACTCCTCACCTCCTCCCACCCCGAGCACAGCCGCTCCTATCACCTTACCTACCGCGAATTCCAACACCTTCTGCAAGCCATCCCGCGTGCCTGGAAACTCCTAATTTACGACGATAGCAACAACGCCACCTTCACCCCACAACCTTGTTTCGCTATATTTACAGTTAACTCCACTAGTCCACCTATACCTCTCTCTCAATACCGGACGCGTTTATTCCACCACGACCTCGTTTCTCTCACTGACAGACCCCTTCCGGCCTTATCCCAGTGGCAAACCACCTTGTCCTCGCCCCCCACCTTCAACTACAAATTCTGGAAGAACTTATATCCACCACTATCTACTAACAAGCAAGGAGATATCAACTGGAAGATCGCTCATCGCATTCTCCCTACAGCACTCTCCCTACATCGTATGACCGTCTATCCGACCCCCAACTGCCACCGCTGTGGAGAGGTAGAAACCCTGTCTCACCTTCTCCTACACTGTCGCTACCTACAACCTTTCTGGGCGTCCATCCAGCTCTACACCAACAAGATTACCTCACATGCTGTTACCCTTACCCAAAACCATTCAGCTGATCAGCTACCTGAAACGTAAACATGAACCCCTCAGCGACCGTTCTATCCATCTCCTCAACTGGACTCTCACCATGGCACGTTATGCCATCCACAAGTCTGCCACAGAATACCGTCTCCATGCCACACCGTACCCCCGTCCGTCATCTTCCAAGCCTCAGTAAAAGCACACCTCCAATACCAGTACAAGCTTTACCGACTTCGCCAGACTCAATATTATTTCCCGTACGACTGGTGTATAGGAAACGCTCTCGCAACCGTTTCCAATAACGCCCTTGTCTTCAAGCTCTAACTGCACCCCAGTTTATTTTCTCAACACAAGAACTACTCTCTAGGGAACAATAAACACTTTTACTTGTCTATTTCTGGAACACCACAAAGACCCGAAAAAAAAATGTAATGACGCCATGAGACAGAATTACATTGCTAATTAATTACCATCAATTCCTGTAAATACATTATGCTCATATTGAGCCTTTTAAAAATAAAAATAAAAATCTGTACTGATTGTGATGCAGATGGTCCGGGGTCGATTCCAGCTATCGACACCTTTTTTTTTCTTTTATTTTTGCGTTCCTTTTTTTTTTTATATTTTTAGTTATAAGTGTTATAATTATTGTAAGTTATAAATGGCTGAGCTGTAAAGAAGTTTTCAAGGATATATGTTAATAGGGGTCTATGAATATACACTGCAAAGAAACAGACACGAACCGATGAATGATGCCTGTTGTCACGTATCGGAAAACGTCGATTCACCTTGTGTCTTTGAAGTCTGAACAACGTTAAAAGAAGTGTCCATACGAATGTTTGCAAGTTCAACTGCGAGAAGAAAGCTTTTAACATGACCGAAGTTACCTCCAGATGTTTTTAATTAGACTGCCGTGTTTCCCCGTGTCCGCTCCATTAAGAGGTAGTAAATTTTATTGAATAACTCAAGTACGGGATATTATACACCCCTGAGACTTTGACAGGTAGTTTATTTACTATTTTGCCACAATATCTCAATTTCTGGACATTAGTTTTTGAATGATAACCAATTAGTTTTTTAATTGCGTGAGTTGAAACTGACCGCAGAACCGTTCGGCTTTCTTATGTTTCAAAAAAAAAAAAAAAGACTCTGGATTGACGTATTTCTAAACAGTTTCACTCTGACGTCTGTTGATTATTTTTCTCCTCACATTTCACCGAGACCCCATTAACGTTTATGCGAAATAAAACTACATCGTTCGATAAGCGCATTCTTTCTCAAATAAATATCCATCGAAGCGAAAACAAGTGTGCGTAGTTTTTTTTTTAGGAATCAATACACTATTTTATCATGTTACATTGCGATGAACCTCTGTGGCCAAGAGGTCATGCATTGTTCCTGCCTCTCACTCAGCTAACCCGGGCTCGATATCTATTAGTGGCATATATTGCGGGCTTTTTTTTGCGTTTCTCTTTTTCTTCTTCTTTTTTATAAGTTTCTCAATGGTTGAGCTGTAAAGCAAGTTTGTAATTTTAGAGGGATATATGTTGATAGGGGTCTAAAGAAAAGACTCCAACACAAGCTAAGAGCAATGCGTCCGATGTAAGAAAGACAGACTTCTCTCTATTCTTTTGTTTAGCGCTAAATTAGGGATACAATGCTGTTTTTTTGCAAGACCGAGTTTAGGCTAATTGTAGCCTCTTGTAAAAAAATATAAATTTGTTGTTGATGACACAAAAGCCTAAACCCCGTAATCCTTCGTATTGTTTCTCCATCTCGTAAAATAGCAGTTTGTCGAGCTTTTATGAACCAAGGACGAAACCGCGACATTTAAGCCGAGAACTTGCAACCTCAGGCAATAGACTCTTCTTTGATTCCCCGCGAAAACAGCTTGGCAAACTGCTATTTTACAAGAGAGAGAAAGAATGCAACGTATTCCCGGTTTTAAAGGAGTTACGTCACCGTCTTTGGATTTTGAAAAGTTTAGCTTCAATTTTTCAAAAAGGTCATTTGTAATCCGTTTCAATCTTCTCCATCCTTCTGCATCCTCGCCATATTTGTATTTATTCTTGTCTCTGTGGTGCTTATCTTCCCTAACAAATTGTTATTTCACTGTTTCCCATTTTTTAAATGCACTTTTCAAAAGTCACGGCATTATGGGTCATTATTAGAGACATAAGTTATGTCTCTAATAATAACCCAAAATACCGTGACCGAGCTCTTTTAAGGGATCTAGAACATTTTTTCGTCACTTGTGTAGGAAGAAAGAAGAAGACTTGGCAACTTTTTAATTGAAATCCTTGCTGACATGGGGTCACATCTATATCTACATCTACATCTACATATGGTAACTTGCAAAATCTCAAGGACGTGAAGCAAGTATTAAAACAAAAATAAAAATAATTGATATATAAAGTTTATGAAAAATAAATGTCTGCAGCCGCTTTGAAGATGCCGATGCTTGGTTTATCAATTACTTCTAACGGCAGCTCGTTGCAGTCTTTAATTGTTCTAGGACAAAAACTGAATTTGAACTCGTCAGATGATGTAAATTTAAGTTCGGAGCAGTTCTTATTCACTTCCACGAAGAAACACTTCGAATATGTGAATGATCATCGCAGTTATGTAAGGCCTGAAAAAATTTCAGGCTTGTATGGGAATCACCCAAGAACTCTGCGATACCGGTGTAGCGCCCTACCAAATGAGCTAACAAACCATCTGGGAGCTTGTCAGTTTGTTGGTTCGTAATATCTTTAATCCGCAGTTTAAATTTATCATATGATTTTCACATATTCATTACTCATTACTCATTACTCATATAACGAACCAAGAAAATGACCAGCTCCCAGTTAGCTTGTTAGCTCAGTCGGTAGAGCGCTGCACCGGTACAGGTAGTGGGTTCGAATCTCGTACAAGCCTGAATTTTTTTTTTCAGGCCTTATTTCACTAATTGCGATGATCGTTCACATATTTGTTCTTTAATCCGCAGTTCAAATATATGATTTTCATACATTCATTCTCAAAAGAAACACTTTGTTTGAATAACGATTTAACGTTTGAAATCGTGTAGACAATAACGAAATCATTTTTAAGGGTTCCTTTATTTTGGTCAAATTCAAAAATGGGATTTATTTCATATTCATCATTAACACTCTTCTCTTTCACAGGAACATGTGAACCTATAATTGACCTGCTCTATGGTGGCCCATCAACGCCATAGCATTTTTGATCAACGCCATTGCATTTTTGTATAAATTTATGATTTTTTCTTTTTTGTTTCCAACTTAATATGCTTATTTTGATTTTTTTTAATTTGAGATTTCTTTTTTTAATATTATTATTATTATTGTTATTATTATTATTAATTTTTTGTTTTGTTTTTAATTCTTAATTTTTTCCAATTTTTTTTCGATTCCTCTTTTTACTTTTCTTCCATTCTTTTTATTCTTATTCTTACTTTTTAGTTTTTCATAATTTTTTTATTCTTACTTATTTATTTATTTTTTCATTTATTTACTTATTTTATTTTTTATTCTTATTTATTTATTTATTTATTTATAAAAATAAATAATAATAATAATAATAATAATAATAATAATAATAATAATAATAATAATAATAATAATAAGTAATAGTAATTGGACCGAGTGGAGTACAATTCAGGGAGTAATCGCGCGAGTAATTTCAAAATCAGCCGAGCGCGAAGCGCGAGGCTGATTTGGAAATACGAGCGCGATTACTCCCTGAATTGTACGACACGAGGTCCAATTACTAATTAATCGTATCTATAACAAATTTCGAGGTCCAATTACTAATTAATCGTAACTATAACAAATTTCGGAATTAAAAATTTCTTTTGGGAAGGTCTTTTGAGCGAAAACGTCTTTAGCGCTTTCCATATGTTTTGAAAAACTGCAGGAAACGTTTGCAAAGGAAGCCATTAAAGCGCGCGTAATTGACGTGAAAATCACGTGGGTATCCAATTGCAGGTGTCCAATTACAAAAAGTTCAAATTGGATACCTGTAATTGGACACCCACGTGATCGCTCGCCGATTACGTGACAAATAGGCGCGCGGAGAACCAATCACGATCGAGAATTTTGTTATAGATACGATTATAATAATAATAATAATAATAATAATAATATATTTACAACAAAACGATTTACAAGGATAAATGCTGTTTAAAAAAAACGCACTCTCAAATTTTTATGTACACTTTCAGCAAAACTAAAATTTTCGTATTTCGAAATTGTTGTGTTCATGTTTAACATGAAGCTTTAAAATATTTGAAAAAAAGTAATGGGTCGGCATCCAGAAAATGTGAAAAAAGTAGCCTTAAAATAATAATAATAATAATAATAATAATAATAATAATAATAATAATAATAATAATAATAATAATAATAATGCGCTTTTCAATTGAGTGTCGTAAAACCAAAACCAAGAAGTAAGCAGAGCGACAAGCCAATCAGAATGCAAATTAATTACATGTAGCCGGCGTAAAGCGCGGGAAAATACGCGCGTGCAAGTCCTGATTGATTTTGGTTTTGCTTCTCATTGGTTGGGAAAATGGCTCGAGTTTTCCTGGCTAATCACAGAAGCAATGCAAAACCAAAGCAAAACCATAATTACTTTCGACACTCAATTGAAAACCGCTCTAATAATAATAATAAAATTAAAAACCTTTGCCATTGCCCGGCAACGCCACAGGAAAAAAGACAAAGAAAAAAAACTTGCATGGCCCAGCAACGCCATAGACCACAATGCATCACGAGTATATCCCATAAGCCAATACGAAGCTTGTTGTTTCAAAATGGCGGCTAGATTAAACTCGGACTGGGAAGAAGATATTGAGCTTGAAAAAGCCAAAAAACTTTGGAAGCCAAAAATCAGCTTATCCAGTATGAAACATCAGTTGTTGGCTACTTCTCTTACAGTCTAGTTATTTTTACCCTGTAAGCACCCTTCTTTATTCCCATCCATTTTTTTTACTCTAACTCAAACACGCAGAGAGCAGTTAACGGCAAATGTTAGCCTGCGTAGCTGGCGGTATTGTAGGCGAGCGCGAAATAAAGTTTTGGCGGCGGATTGTCTGTGCGCGCGAAATAAGTTTTGGCGGCGGTGCCCCCAAAGGCGAGCGGCGAAGCCGCGAGAAATACCCTTCCCCATTGTCCTCGCGGCGTCGCCGCTCTGCCGCCAAAACTTTATTTCGCGCGCTCCTACAATACCGCCAGCTACGCAGGCTAGGAAAATGTAAATCGAGGCAGCGTGACCCGAAATTGTGTGACACTTTCAGGGAAGATTGAACGCCTCGTGCAGTTGGTACCCAGCTCAGTCTTACTTTTCGATTTGTATCTGGCGAATCAGATATACATATATATACACCATTGCTTTGTGCAAAATGGAAATTGTGCATACAGGGGATGGCTGGCAGACGAAAAGAGGAACCGTCTTGGAGAGAGTAGCGTTTCTTTGGAACAGCGAGTTGTTGAGCGATGTGAGGTTTGTTGTTCCTGTGTCGAATGGCGAAAGTGAAACTGAAGTGATCCCATCTCACAAGTTTGTTCTTGCAATCAGTAGTCCTGTGTTCTATGCCATGTTCTATGGTCAAATGGCGGAGTCGAAAGACTCAATTGAACTGCCTGACTGTGAGTACGAGAGTCTGTTGGAATTGTTTCGTTTCTTGTACAGCGACGAAGTGAAGCTAACCAGAAGTAATGTTATGGCGGTGCTGTACTTGGCGAAGAAATATATGGTGCCTTCACTCGCTGATAAATGCACTGAATATCTGCGAGAGAACTTGGAGGCGTCTAATGTGTTTGTTATTCTACCGCACGCTCAGAAATTTGAGGATAAAGATTTAGAAGATCGATGTTGGAAAGTGATTGAGATGCACACAGACGAAGCTGTGACATCAGATGAATTTGTCACGCTTGAGCGATCTTTGGTGGAATCTGTTCTGAAGAGAGAATGTTTATACGTCAAGGAGGTTGAATTGTTCAAAGCAGTCAACCGCTGGGCCATAAAAGAAAGTGAGAGGCAAGGAATAACTCTTGATGGGAAGATGAAAAGAAGAATTATTGGAGAGGAGATTGTTAAAGCAATACGGTTCCCACTGATGTCGGAGAAGGAATTCATATCAGTCGTCCCTGATTGTAACGTTTTGACAAAAAAAGAACTTGTTGACATAATGAAATACTACAACAATGTATTGACTTCCCCTTTAGTATTCTCAGTCGCTTCAAGAGGAGTTAAAGTTAAAGAGTGCCACAGATTTGAGAGTTTCGCTCCTCCAGGATACCATTGGCAGTACAGATCGGGCAACAGTGATCGTATTTGCGTCACCGTCAACAAGGGTATCTCCCTTCATGGTGTGCAACATTTTGGCTCTGAAGAAGGTAGCTACACAGTCAGTCTTAAAGTACTTACGAATGGTTCGTGTATCGTGAAGCAGTCAGGATCGTATGACTCAGAACTTAAACATTGTGATGTTAACGAGTATTATGGGTTTGATGTGATGTTTGATAACCCAGTTTGTCTGGAGCAAGGTAACAACTACGAGATAGTGTCCCTTATCAAAGGTGGTAAGTCCGGCCGTGGACAAATTGGTAAACATACTGTTCAATGTTGTGGAGTAGAGTTTAGGTTCAGTGACTCACCATATTTAAGCACCAGTAATGGAACCAATGTGTCAAACGGCCAGTTTCCTGCCTTACTGTTTTCCATGTAGTAAGGCACTGTTGACTTTTTTGAAGCAGCTACTCAGTATCAGAAGCTAAAATGATCCTTGGCATACTACACAAAGACAGCAAATCTTGCAATAACTAGACTTGTTTAGTTGACACGTAGAAAATTAGAGCAAGGCGCATTTCCTTAAATATACGAACAGTTTTGAAATATTGGTACAGGTATTAGACATTGTAATTTGAAAACCTTTTTTTGTGTTAAGTGCAATTCATATAAGCTAGCGAAAGATCGAGCAAGTAACTTTGAATTATCTTTCCCAGACTTGTGTGCTAATCTGTTTGAAATTATGCTGGAAGTATAACTAGCAAGTACTTGAGGTTCCGAACTAAAACAATCTTGAACTGTTTTGCCATCAGAAGCTAACTACTGATACAGCACTCGCCTCGGCTGTAAAGGGCGATTGCGCTGGACTTTCGAGTTCGCATTGCCAACGGCTATGCCATGCTAGCCTGCGTCCTGAAGGGGAGAGGGTACTCCCTATAATGGCCTATACGGGAAGGCTCCGCCCAAAAGGGGTACCTTTTTCAGGCTTCAGGTATCGTGGGTCTCCTATACTTTTTACATGAAGCGTGATTGGGCGATTTATTTCCTCGTGAATCGTGATTTCAAAATATTTTAATTTGTGATTCGTAATTAAATATTGCAAGATCTTTTCATGTCCACGTGAACGACTTTTTTTATTTAAACGGGACCCGTGAATGAAGAGTTGAATTAAACTTGATTCGTGAACCATTTTGTTTTGCGTGATGAAATCCGGCTATTTTATGGTTTTGAAAATCTACGTATTGTTTTAAAACGGCTGTGGTTAGGTTTTGACAGGACATGGACTTCATATGGTCATAAAATTAACCAATAATGGTTTATGAATAAATAAGATAAGACATTACGTCATCTTTTATCGTGTATGCCGAAAGCATGACAACCCTGGAAAAACTGGAAATCAAATTTCCTTTATCGGCCAGTAATCCACTTGCTCTGACATTAGTCTGATGCTGTAGTGATCTGTAATGACCTCTGGTTTGAAGTATATTGAAGCGTCTTTTAAACACATTTAAAATGAACCCAAAAGACCTCGATGACCACCAGTTCGGGCCACCAGTTGGATGAGTACAGCGACATTAGTGATTCAAGTGATTTGGAGAACGACAGCGAGGAAGGAAGTGTGGACAACTTGTCACCGGCGTGCGAACTATCCGTTGTGGACAAAGCATTACTATTAACAGGAGCTTATTTTAATCGCCATCATCGTCTCTGTATGTGGATATGGGACTTTGGTGACTTCGGTATCCCTATTAAGGCACATTTGCAGCTTATCCTGGTTAGCAATACCTTAGCATGAGGCGACTGGGAGTATTGCTACACTGCTAGTCCATCGCGGGGTTAACCCCCAACATTGTTCATCGATACCATTTATGACCCATTTATGCACCTGGGTGAAGAGAGGCACTATGAGAGTAAAGTGTCTTAGAATACAATGTCATTCCCCGGCCAGGGCTTGAACCTGGACTGATCGATCCAAAGTTTAGACAGCGCACGAACCCTTAGTCCACCGCGCCTCTTATCACTAGACTGAGTCGAAGATATTATTTCCTCGAAGTTAAGACCAGTTAACCGAATGTACTGTCTAAATGCATCTATTCGGAATTATACCGAGGAATGCAGAAATGCACTTGAAGGAACATATCCATGTACCTACAAACACAACCTCATCCTCTGGAAACGACTAGCAGTAGTGGAAACGTGACTCCATCAGAAGACAGACGACTAAAATTTCAACTCGGGTTCAAGCTTAACTGTTGCAGTGTGAAATTAAGACAACTGTCAATGTCTTTGCAAGACGAGAAGAGGTGTGAGTGGGCTACGTGGGTTGCGTCTAGGAGGGGGGAGGGGGGTCCTGATGAAAAAAAATCTCCAGATTTTAGATCACCAGAGGTTGGTATCTCAGAGATGGTGTCTCCTACCTTTGGACAAACATCAGTTTGACAAACAATCTTTCAGTCCGGAAACTACGACAGAAAATAAGTCAGGATGTCGTGAATGTATCGAAACCCCTAGCTACTTCCCCCTTCCCAAGAAACACACACTCACACATGCACATTCACTCAATACACAGGCTATTAAAGCTGATTCAGTAAAAGCAGTACATGAAGTACTACAGAGCCAGCTTGCTTTTATATATCCAACGTCACTTCTCTCGTCCAATAAAACTAATTGTAAGTTATTTTGGTTATGGACGGCCTCATTGGATAAAAAAATTTCACGCACAGTTTTGAGATTCTGCTGTTTTGTCTAATTAATTTTCCCGACAGTAGCCTAATTTAGCAACATAACGGGAACGTCATTTGAGGACGCGAAAGCGTGCGAAAAGGACTGAACAAGACTTGCGGTGCTCAATTTGCTACTCTGCCATTGGTCAAGTCGGATTTTAGATCAGCGCGCGCGCCGTTGCTAAATCACTCTAGTTTGCTCACTGCAACCGCGCATCAATTTTTACTACTTTTTCGGCTTTTCAAATAATCTCTGTGGCTTGTCTCACTTTGAGTCTCGTGATAACGATAATGGTGTTTTTCACAGGCAATATGGCCTCTCTTTTCGAGATCAGTGCGGGAAGCGTTTAGTGCATCTTACATTATTATAGTTTGAATCTATGGCTAAAGCTTTTTGTAGTTCAATTAGTGTACCTCCCCCAACAGTCGTTATAATGGATTTCATATACCAAATATAATATTATTGTAATAACACTGATAACCCTCAGGCAGATAGGATCCTTTGTGTGGACATGAATTGTGCCTTTGTAGATTTTAGACCAAGGATCAATGAATTTCTCGCTCTCATGCCGAACCATATCACTAGAATATCTCATGGTGATTGTAATAATACTAAACGTGGATGATCAAAAGTCTACTATTTGTTTAATATACTGTTACAAGGAATTGAATCCAGTTTGTTCGTAACGGTATCTAAACAGCTATTACAAAATGGTGGTTTAGGTGCATTCATCAGATAATCGTTTCAAGGGATCATGGACCTTCCAATGGTGCCTTGCAGGCAACAAGTCGGCAAATAGGTTGTTCTTCTTTTATTTCTTGGAAGTCTAGACAGTGCTTTCCGTATTTGTCAGTGTACGGCGCTAGATACGTTTGTAAACGCTTTCGTTGACAAGTGAAAGGTCAAAAACACCGTGTGTTGTCGACCAATGCCATTCAAGGAGACTCGTAATGTTTTCGAAGGCAAGCTTTACGCACTAAGTGTTATAACTCTTCATAATTTTAAAGCTCGCTGATGAACAATACTGCTCAATATTCACCTTTGGTTCACATTGATACATCTGGCAAATTCGTTCTGTGTTCTCTGGATTCAGCAACTTGTAAGCGTTTAACTCAAATGGAGGAAGATGGGGGATATACTGCACTGCTATTTTACCTCCAACCTTAATACATTGAAACATATTCTTGAAAGCTTTTTGTTTGTCGGGGACCCAGTGAAGGGTATAATTACTGAAGACAACATCTAAAGACTTCTTGACTATCTCTGGGAAGTTTGATGCGTTTCCCTCGACGAATGAGAGATTTTTGATCTTACTGTGAGATCGCCGAGCCAGTTGAATTCGTTTCTTGTCAGGATCAACACCAATCACCTTTCCCCCGGGTCCTACCAGCCCAGCTAGGTATGCAGACATGTAGCTCTCCCGTGCCGCAACCTAAATCCAAGATGGCGTCTCCTTCTCGAGGACACACATCAGTTTGGATGAACGTTTCACCATCTGTCGTTTGCACTGGACGTGAAGCTTGTTTGTAACCCTTCGCTGCATCAACTGCATTTTTGCTGGACAAATCGCTCATCTTTTTGCCTTCTAAGGTTACCCAGGAGTCAAATGGCGCAGAGAACCTCTGAAATATAAGCCGGTTATAGACGAACAAGTTTTCCTTGACAAGTTTTGACTTGACAAACTTTATTTGCTGGTGTGTAAAGGGCAAAATTGTCAAGTTTTTCCTTGACAAGTGCACTTGTTCAAAAACTAGCATGCTAGTTTTTGAACAAGTGCACTTGTCAAGGAAAAACTTGACACATTGCAGAACTTGTTCGTCTGTACGGGTCGACAAGGAAAATTTGTCAAATAAAATGTTGTCCGCTGTGTAATTGAATTGCTGGCTACAGTGAACACTTGCCAAAGAAAACTTGTTCGTTCGTTCACACCAGCAAATAAAACTTGTGAAGGCAAAACTTGCCAAAGAAAATTTGTCGTTCATAAATATGAGCAAATAAAAATTGTCAATGACACTTGTCAAGGTAAACTTGCTCGTCTGTAACCGGCCTAAGGTGATCGTGACCTGCTAACAATCGTCAGCGATGTCAGGCCTGATCTACCCTGCGAGCAGAGGCCCTTCGATCTTCCTAGATAAGTCGGGAAGAGGAAGGAACCTCTGCCAGCCGCCTCGACTTTCTTTGATGTGCCGTTCATCCACCGAAGTGGATGAGTCAGTCCGGTTAGAAACCAGTCAGACCGGTTTTGGCCCAAAACGCATGTCGTGGGAAGACGTGAAGGAAAAATAGCGTTCTTCTCTCCCCATAAAACACGTAAATAGCGACTGGGTACGAGTCTGAAAATGATATTCGTTTCTCTGTCGAAATCCGTAAAATCTCAACTCGTCATCTTTACAGGCAGACGGCAACAGCGATGAACGACCCGAGCGGATTTTCTTGTAAGCTTTGGGCGATGGGCTTGGTTTTGTGAGTCGCTTTACACTGATCGTCTTGCGACAGGACAAGGAGTCACTGAAGAGTATTTTGAACGGAGCTCGCTTCAGTAATTTGTTGAATGATCACACTATTCCTTTTATCCAACGATTCCGTTTGCCGGCCACATGGTCTACAGACAACACATGACTGAACAGTTAAGTCAAAATTTTGTTCTAAGATGCTCTGTAACTTATCTTGAAGGCCAGTGTGACGTTTCACTTCAAATGTACATCGTTCCGTGCCGACATACCGCACAACAAAAACACCGAATCTTTTCCTGCAGTTCATGTTTTTTCGTCACCTTTCTCCCTGGCGTCTTAGAAGAACCTAAAATACGAGACGATTCCCTAAAAGAATCGCCTGGATTAAAACTGGAAATATTTCGCTTTTTTGCAACGAATCGTTGAGACTATTTTGCCGTGCAAGAACCTTGCGAGAAAATATTAATAGTTAATTGCTAATGAAAGCGTCGGTTACATTTGAATTTGACGCATGCTCAACAGGGAAAGTCGAGGCCGCTGGCAGAGGTTCCTTCCTCTTCCCGACTTATCTAGGAAGATCGAAGGGCCTCTGCTCGCAGGTAGGCCTGATCATGAATGAGTCTGTTTTTCAGTTACTCCGTTGTGTCAATTAATAGTAGACCGTTTCATTTGAATTCGCCCAATAATAAGGGACCCTTAAAAGATGATTTCATTCATCGTTAATTGTTTATCGAAAGTTAAAGATTAGAAAAGCAAAGTCTTTCGAAATCAGTAGAAGTAATAAGCACTGCCCTGAACTTAAATTGACTTCGGAAAGGCTACGTGACCTCATAAAACTACGGGCCAACAAGCATTGGAACTAATTAAGAGGCTGCACAGTGTTTTCTTTTATATGTACATATGTATATGTATCTGCATTATTGTTCTACTCGAATCGATTAGCTCTGCTACACTCGAGTGGACAAGTTTTCAGTAATATCCATTAGATCTAATTACTGATAATGGTTCATGGTTCATTTATTTCACACTATTTACATAAAATTAACATAGAAAGAAAAGTATAGTCACAGCAGATGATTACAAGATAAAATAATTACAGTACGGGTTATAAAATCTTTTGTTGACGACACAAAAGCCTAAATCCCGTAAGCCTTCGTATTGTTTCTCCATCTCGTAAAATGGCAGCTTGTCGACTTTTTATGAACCAAGGACGAAACCGCGACATTTTTTAAGCCAAGAACTTGTAACCTACAGGCAATAGATTCTTCTTTAATTCCTCGGGTAAACAGAGAGAGAGAGAAAGAGAAAGAGTTAAGGTTTAAAGTTAGAGCTTTTGCACAAACCCTGGAAATGGTCGCCTTGCGTCCCGCATATTTCACTTAAGTGGACATTTTTGCATGAAGTGGAAGCTCAGTCAGTAGTTGGTAACTTTCAGTAACTTTGCGAATGTGCATTTTAAGGTGTCCTTGGAGTAAAAGGGCAGATAGCTGTGATTGTATCCGCCAGGAGTATCGTAAATATTCGTGATCGACCGGACATATAAGCTGTAACAGTTACGAAATCTAGTAAGGGACATGGGTCTATTCCTGGTTTGACGTCACAAACTGATTTGCATTGCGGTAATTCTTTGTAAACATGCATGCAAAGTAGTTTGTAACGCCGTCAAACCAGGTTTTCTGACTGTTTTCGTCAGCCCTTTCCTTGAATTCGATTAACCCTTTAAAAATGCCGAAAACAAAAGCAATAAACCTCCAGTTCACAAAATCCAAAATCCAACTTTATTTTGTTCGCGCCACAAACATCTTGCGTCATTAAATCTAAATTATTTCCATTAGCTAATGGGCTCGCGTGCCTGAAATTGAACCAATAAAAACAAAGTCTAGAAGCACGCGCGCCAGGCCATAAGTGTCAAGTTCTTTCAAAATATTTCACAAATCCGTAACTTCAGAAAAGGTTTCAACACCAGGAAAAAAAGCTATAAGCTATTACAGAGATAAATACTGTTAAAAAAAAAAAAAGAAACAAAATGTCAAACTCAAATGAAACTAATAATTTACATTGAATTTCTCGTTTCCTATCAACAGTTCAAAGTAAAAGACTCCAAGCCAATCCACCACGGTCGGATCTAAAACAACCTTCTGCAATACAATTCCAGAAAAGCTTCAGCTAAACAAACGTGTTGCTCGCGTGTGTGAAACTATTGTCCGCAAAATGACGTCACTTCTACATGTATAAAACATATTGTCTGTAGGTGTGACGCAACGAAGTGTAGCAGTAATTAGCTACGTGTTTTTTAGCCAATCAAAATTCAGATAGTGACACCAATGCATAATAATTACTGTTGAAGACTAAAATTAGGGGGTGTTTTTAGCACGTTTTATTATATGACCGACTCTTTCAGCGGTCAAGATAAATCAATTCTCCTGCTATGTTGGCTACCGCGGGGTCAAGATGGAACTATCGTGACCGCTCGGGATAGCCCGTTCGTCCCGCGTTTTGTTGTCCTTTAATAGCGACCTTTGAGTTATATAATAAATCCTTTATTGACCAAGCTTGTTCGGTCAAGATGGCGGGATATTGGCCTCGCCTCGTTCTTTTTTTGTGTGTTTATGAAACTCGACTTCGTCTCGGTCCATAAACACGCAAAAATGAACTTGGCTAATATCCCGCCATCTTGACCTCACGCTTGGCCTATAAGCCATATATACTGTTACTCATGGTATGATAGCTTGATATGAAATTATGGTAACAAAAACCGGCGATCGGTCAGCTCAATTGGGGGAGGTCGCGGGTTCAAACCCCGGCCGGGCCAACACTCCGGGTCTTTAAATAATTTAGGAGAAAGTGCTGCCTTTGCAATGGTTAGACTTCCTTGTCATCACGGATAAGGCCCTGTCTCATAACTCTTCATAATCGATTTCTGTGTCCAACCGAATGGGGTAACAGCAATTGACCACCCGCTGTTGTGGTTAATCTCCTAATAAAATACAAAATACAGTGCGACCGCTATTACCGACCTCCATTAAACGGCCACTTTCTAAAGTCCCGACTTATTTTTTCACTAAAGTGCATTATTCGATACCTCTATTCAACGGCCACCTCTATTAACCGACAGCGACTACCTTTTCGCTGATGCAAGGTTATTATTTATTGCTTTTTTACCTCTATTAAGCGGACAGCGCATTATCTTTTCAAACGAAATTTTGACAGGAAGACGGCAATAAGAATCAGGTGATAACTGATAACAACAAGACCTGCAAACTAATCTCCGGTAATCTCATGTCACTAGCTACAAAATGTATACACGAGCAAATCTTTCCCAGTTTCATGGTTACACGGACCTTGCCTTGATCTTCTCTTTACAACTTTGCGCCTCACAACGTCAAACAGCAGTGACCGACTATTTTAAATAAATCGTCCGTCACGTTTTTTTAACTACAGTAGAATTTACATAGACTGTTGGTGCAAAAAAAAAAGGTCTAACAAACTTGGTTTTCTAACACAGATTAGCATATTTTTCTGCACAAAGGCAACACCTGTACTGCACCTCAAGTAGCATGCCCTCTGTGCTAGAGGTACAGTACAACTTTACAAGGACTGGAAACGCGTCAATCCACCTTATTCCAAAATGGCGGCCAATTTATTATTCTTTTGTTTGCATGTTAATTAGCCCTCTTTGCCTCGTCAACATGTACAAAATACAAAAGAATTTTGAAGTGGAAATGAGGCAAAGAGGGCTAATTAACATGCAAACAAAAGAATAAGTTGGCCGCCATTTTGGAATAAGGTGTATAAAAGGTACTTGATGTTTTGTTACGAGTTTTGAATGTATCTTCACCTTTCAACAAGCATTTTGCTATATAGAGTCAACAAATCACGTTGACTTCCATTTCTGCCCAATTTACACTGTACCTCTATTAAACTGCCAACCTCTTAAGCGGCCACTTTTCAAAGATCGCACTGCAAAAAAGCTTGTTAATCAATGACTGGGCATTTGTTTCATACCAGTATCGTGATATCAACTGATAAAGAGTGGCAGTATCGATCCATCAAAGTATACGTGCAACCTCGTTCCCAGGGTCTTTCCTCTTCAAGGGGACGGTAAGAAGAGAGACCCTGAGAACGAGGTTGTGTATACGTGCTGGGACGGACTGGAAACTGGTGTCAAAAAAGGGTTAGTCCCAAGGATCTGCATCTCAATTCACATTTCCTCTTAAGTGTTATGACATCAAATTATAACAGGGTCTGAATTAAATACCTCAACCTAAGGGTATGAATTTTATGGTGAACATAAAAGCGACATTCTAATCTTGTCTACTGCATAATAATGAAACAACGAACAAACAAAATCAAACAAAATCGATTTTCCAAAAGGGTGCACACAGAATGACTAAAAAGGATCAGAAAAGTGTTTCCTTTCTGGTAACAAATCACATTCTGCGTTTGTGCGGAGAAAGCAAAAAAAGAAAAAAAAACATTGAATGTTTTCTCAGCAATGTTGTTCGCCCCAAGGTGGATAAGCAGACGAAATTACATGTCTGCAGCCGGAAACAATAGATTTTTTCCTCAGGCTGTTAAGTTAACAAATTTATAACAATAATGACTACAATTATTTGTAAAACTCCTAATCGCCATAGTTCGTTATCTTCGTCGTGTTAGCTGCGCTTTCTTCTTGTTCTTAAAAGGATCCTCCATCTGAGCCTGTATTTGGTCAGCAGAAACTCCCTGTATCATTTGAGGCACTTGTTGAAGAACTGGAATGACCTGAAATGGAAACGAGTCTATGACTAATTTCAACCTTTCACCCCTGCTTGAACATCCCAAATTAAATAATTAACAAACCTAAGTTCATGTAGGATGTACCAACTGAAAAGATTTGAGTGAATTTGATTGTGCTCTCAAATTCCAGTAATTCTTACATAAATGCATGCATTCTTTATTTATTTTTGTAAAATTCATTAATAATTCATAAGAGCTATGACCAATCTAAGGCACAGGGTGCAGAGGAGTTCTGTTCGATCGTACACGACAAAGTCTCACCTTGTGAATTCCAAAATATGTTTACTTTGTACGATAAAGATTGTCGAAATGAAATCCTTCTGATTTGTGAATGTTTTCTGCTTCCATATCCTTCTATATCCCCCAATCTTGTCTCTCTCGTACGGCTTTCCGTCACTTTATCGTACAAAGTAAACATATTTTGGAATTAACAAGGTGAGACTTTGTCGTGTACGATCGAACAGAACTCCTATGCACCCTGTGTCTAACGGTAGTATTTGAGTCACATGTACACCTCTCTAAACCCCAATACAAATCAACTGCTGCATTAACTTTCATGGCAAACGCGATCTATTGTTTTATTTCACAAGTAATGTAAAATATTCGCGTCTGACCTTTATGGGCTTTAAAACAAAATGACCATAAAGGCCTCCCTAATTACAACAACACTGTTTTACAATACTGCCGTGTAGGAGTGCGACTGACAATTTCGCTCTTAAAAAGTCCAAGAGAGTCTGATTTCCGTAAATTGACGAGTAGACTATTCCATAATAGCGCCCCGTTGTAGCCAAAGGCACGCCTACAATAGTTCGTGGGTGGCTTGGGCAAGTCTGGTTTGATCTCATTTCTTACATCATACAGTGTACTGCGGATGCTAAATAAATTCTGCAGGAATTTAAGTTTTAGGAATTTAATCCGTTTCACTCATAAAGGTTGTTGTCTTCTCGTGTACTATAAGTTGATAGGTTGACTTGAAAAAGGTCTTGCACTACAATTACATAAAGAAAAATAGGTTGGAAAGTTGTCAGGATGCCACGCTATATGGTGCATATAATTAGTAGTTTGATGCCCACCGGTTGTGAAGACCATTTTGGTGGTTAACATTCATAAGAACTGTTTCGTATTCTATTGATTCGAGGGAAAAACAACAAATTTCATTACAGTACCTTATTGTGGTTTACAGCAAGAAGAATGAGGAGAATTAACAACGGTAAGGTCAGAAATGATCCTTGGCTGGGTTCTTGTTCGAGTTTACGACGCTGTGGAAAAGAGACATTGATTCAAACCTTCTAAATGAATATATGCAGTGGCAAAAAGAAAGCCGAAAAAACTTCAGGTTTGTTCAGCATTCGAAGTGAGGTCTAACTAGTGAATCACATATCGTAATAGCGGTTTTCGTAAACAGTCATTTCCCAGCTCACCTGTGGGTCAAAATTAAACGAAACGTGAGCACGGACTCCTGTTGCAGTGACAGTAGATTCAGGCCGAGTGTAATGGTAATTCACAGTGGACAGTGACGACAGCAAACGAACCACATACACCTGACCATCATTTGGGACTGGAGGGAACTGGAAGTAGCTGGACACACCCACGGGTGTGGTGTATACAGGGCTGTCGGGATTGTTCTCTGGGGACAACGTCACCTGGGAAGTCACAAGACATGTTGACAATCAGTTTTACAGTCAAAACACTGCAAGTCGTCTGGGCCTGGTTGTTTGAAACAATAATCCACGATTACTTTCGACAATCAACTGACAATCACTCTAACTAGGAATGATGCAATACAGAGAGGGCGTGCAAGCACCATTTAGCAAGCGAATGCGATAAGAAACGAACTTACCTTTAAAGTTGAAATGAACTGACTGTCAGTAACAACATTCCCAGTGATCTCTATTTGATTGACATGGCGGAAAGCTATCATGTTGACATTTTGAAGATCGGCTACAGAGACCTGTTGCAAGAAGAAGGGCAATTCAATGTTTCGGCCACTACAACCACATTCACAAATAACTGAAAATACAGAACAACACCAATTTTAGAAAAGAACTTAATTGAAAAAATGAACAAACAAACCAACAATGTAAATCTCAGTTTAAAGTCCTTTATTTGACTTTCCTGGAAGTCGAACTCTCACTAATGCAAGCAAGCGAAACTGAGTGAACTCCAGCTATTGTCCAGGACTTTTGTGAGCTTTCTTCCCTCTAGCGTTTTTTCCCTAATTCACTTCATTAACTAGTTATTTTGACGATCGATAAAGCGATTTGCAGTGGTTTCCATGGGATCACTGAACATTGCTCCCTTACCTGTATATCAATAAATGATGGCGAGGCTCGCTCAAGATGTGGATTACTTTCTCCAGTCTTCACTCGGACTCTGTACATACAGCCAGGCTGAAACGAGAATGGAACATTCTCTCTCAATACACACCAACAGACAACATCCCACAGACACACTAACTATTTATGTCGAAAACCTTACGGTAGAACCCCCCCCGCCAAAAAAAAAAAAACAACAACAACAACAACAAAACCAACCCCACCTCCACCACCAATAACATTGTTATAAAGGCGTTCAAACATTACGAATCAAGACTGCACTAACCTGGAGTCCACGAAGCCGGTATTGTCCATCTTGATCTGAAACAGTTTCTTCTTGAAAAGATTCGCAGCTTCCCAGTCCAACAGCCTATCAATGAAAATTAATCGTGTGTAAATCGACTGGAGCGATACGGCGATGAATTTATTCTCATCATTTTTTTTAATGAAATCATCTTCTCCAGCTAAAGAAACTACAAACCTCAACTGCTATTCCTTTTTCGGGTTCTCCATTAAGCGACGAGATCAAACCAAAACAGCTACAAGGAAAGAAGACAGCCGCTGTTTTAGCCTATAGATAAAGTTCTTATTCAAAGATAAAGTTCTTATTGGGCACACTCATTTATCATGTTGCTACGCGATTGAAACACGCCAGCCGTCAGAGGAACTGGAACGAGGGGAAAATTACGAGTGAGGACTGGGCAGAACTCATCTATGCTTTTTTCTCTGCGTCAGTTACTGATATCTCCGGGGGGAAAATACGCAAGAAAGAAAATGTTTACGGTCTGTTTGGATAAGATGATAGGCCATATCAAGATTACTTCTATAAGTTTCGTTTGCGGTTAACCAGTTTAAAATATACAACTGAGAGAAGTGAGACAACGTCAAGTGGTATCTTGTCTAAAAACAAGTTACGATGAAAGAGAACAGGGCCTAAGCCACCGACACCCGACAAAGCAAAAGTTCCATGTTTTGACCGTAGAGTCGACGTACTTCCGTAGTTATTTTAATAGACAAGACACCTCAAAGGAAACTGGGTGTCTTTCTTAATTCTTCACAGAAATCGTAGTTGTAATTACCATTCGTTTTGACACTAAACAAACACACTATTTCACAGGAAATGAGACGGTGCTCGTAAACTGCATGGGTGGGGGGAGGGGTGGGGTTAGCGCCAGCAGTAATCACAAGCGCTGGCATTTACTCAAAGTTTCGGAGTTGTTTTACCTGAATGCAACTCTCTTCCCCTTCACATGGAGCTGAACGGTCGAACCTTCTCCCACATCGATCATCTAACGGAATGACAAAGCACAAAGAAAGCGACGAGAAAGTTAAACGCTAGTACGTTATTTATACTGATAAAATATTTTCTGGTAAAAAGTTCGACACAGTGAGACATCGGATGGTCCACTGATTTGTAAAATGCTCCATCAAACTAACCATTACCAGCTGTCCCTTTCTTATGTCCAGAAATGAAAGTAACTCTGAACCTGGGTACTTCATGTTACACCAAATTTCCGTATGCTTCATATAAGGTGGAATTACTTGTGTTTGGGTGAGAATTAGGAGTAAGGGACACTTTGTGATGTCTATCATAAGGAGAATGAATCTCATTATCGTTCAATCCTGGGGGCCGTTTCTCGAAAGTCCCGTAAACTTTTCGGGCCCGAAAAGCCATTTCAAAACCTAAGAGCCATCAATTCTAAAAAGCTGGCCTTTAACTATGATTTCAAAATACGAAAGGGCAAATTTGTTGCAAAATTTCATGCCCGGAAACGTCTTCGTTTTTAAGATATGAAGGAAATTGTGGCACCCAAAATAGATCCGAAAGGTTTCCGGGGTTTTGAGAAACGCACGCCTGGACATATCCCCAGTCTCTTCTCGTTCCCATTCCCCCCTCCCTTGTTGATCCACGGACGAACAGGACCACTGTCAGATTATACCCAATAGACCATTTCACAGTTGTTGGTGAAAGCGAGGCTGGGGTGACCTTGTTTTGATACAAACCTACTTACTTTTCTTATGTAAATCATGTTTTTTTATTCTAACTAGTGTTTAATCGGCATAATTTCCATAAGAAAAGCAAGTAGGTTTGTATCAAAACAAGGTCACCCCCAGCCTCGCATTCAATTAAAGGCCAGGGTACTGAGCAAAGAACTGTAAAATATTCTATTGAAGAAAAGTTGTTGGGAGAAGAGTACAAACCAGAAACGATATGAATCAATGGTTTTCTGGGAAACTTCTAAACTATTTACTTGTTTACTTTCATTGAAGATTAGCATGCCCGAAGCGTACTCCGAACACCTGTTTTCATGGGCCGCGTTGCAACATTTCTTTATGCATGTAGCTTATGAAAAAGTTGTAAACTACATCCTCTTCTGTCCTTTGTTTGTCAGCTTGGCTACGTTCAAAAAAGCGTGGACAGTATTCATCCGTTTTTCCAAACATTTCTGTCCCACGAGCTGGCTGTAGTCCCATGGTGAAACGTTTGGAATATTGACGTGCACTATTGTAGCCCTCCCATAATTCCATATGATAGTATCGTTTATGTTTTATTCGTCCGATAACGTTTTTTCGTCAATTAGGTATATATGAGTATTTCGGCTGACAAACCTGTGAAGCCGGCGAGAATATGTACTCCTTTAACATCGGACGGAAAAAGTACTGCCCAGGACCCTACAAAAACAGCAAACAAGGCAGTCTGTATAACAAATACTAGCCAATTCTTTTGTAAGCTATTAAAAGACCAGGGTACTGTGAATCTTTACAGAAAGATATCACTAATTCCAATTCTCTTGCCTCGTTTTGAACAAAGTTGGAAACATACGTCTGTAGAGGCTGTTCAAACTGATATTTAAGCTATTTTATTTTAGCCTGCAAAAGCAGAAGCTTTTTTACTTTTTAAGGTGCTACTACGATCAAATGTTTACCCTTTGAATTTTTAGGCTTATCACATAGAACTTCAGGAAAGATTAAAAACGCCGTTTACCGTTTCGAAATATCTGCATTGGTTCCGGAGATATTTAAGTTTGAAAAATGTGTGAAATATGCAAATGATATGACTGATGACGTCATAGACTCAACCTAATATATCATCAAGTATACAAATAGGGCTATCTCAGTCAATTTCCAACAGAGACCATTGAAACTTGGTAGGTTGATAGTTCCACAGGCAACACACCTACGGCTACAAAAAATTTGGTTCCCATGGCAACTCACTATTTTCCAGTTCCCCCGACCTGATTTCAATATTTTAGTGGTTTTCAGCTCGAAAAACATTTAACAAGGCCACGAACAAGATATGTATGCTTCCTGGATACATGAGGCATCTCTAGCGAGAGTCATAATCTGTTTGAATAAACGGATTATGACTCTCACTAGCCGTTCAAAGTTTACTGCTTATATAGACGAACACATCCCGCGTGAAGGCCTCTAGGCGTCTTGTTTATATCTTAAAATGGCTCATTTCGTCATAGTAGCACTTTAAAATAATATACTTTTACAGTCCATTTCTTTTGTGCCAGATAAAATAAACGTTCAGCTTGTAAACTTTGCCACCTCTCAGAATCGTCGCCCTGGACTAATGTTCTGTCATGGTTTTTTTAAGGTTGGGGTAGGTGGGTGGCGGTCAAGCATCTCAAGTGACCACATAATGAGTACAACTTAAACCGATATTTATAAAATATTTAAGATAGTACGCGCCCACTCATTGGTCAATAGGTGTGTTTAGATGAGAGTATGTAAACACGGTTGTGACGTCACGCTGTTTGTGTTTCCCGGTACAATTTGAAAACATTTCAAAGCTTTCGCAAGACTCATAAAGCAATTTCAAGTACAAATATCAAGGAAATAAAAAAAAAGAATTGCCAAATTTCGATTTGGGGTTTAGCTATCTTTTCCCCCGTGAGCCCGACGAAACAAAGCAAAAGGAAAACCACAGCGCTTTCCCTGCCTCGATGATCGTGAGCTACACGACCTACATCGAAGCTAAGAGGACAAAATATGCAACAAAAAAGGCAGGAAACGTTTTTCAAGGTAATTTTTGCATTAAGCACTACAACAAAATTCTCTATAAGACAATCTTTATTTTAAAAAATGTACACGAAAACGTACACCAAACTAAGCGTATATGCTACAGACTGTAAATGCTTCAAATCAAACTTTGCGCGGCCGATCGGTTGCCGTGTTTTGGCTGTCAAATTAGCGTAAAATGTATTTTCTCTGAGACCTTCTCAGCTTAAAAATATACTACAACCTGGATCCGCTGCTTGGGCTATGATTCCTATCCAGCAAAACTTTACAAGGCACGATGAGCGATTCAACTTCTCAACCTTGTTTCCCGTGTTTACATAGCCTCACATAAACACGAGGGGGGGTGGGGGTTGGGAGAATTCGAGAAAGTTATGCAAACCCGAGACGCAGTCGAGGGTTTGCATAACTTTCTCGAATTCTCCCAACCCCCACCCCCCCTCGTGTTTATGTGAGGCTATGTAAACACGGGAAAAGTCCTCTATTGCTTAAACAGCAAAAACGTTTGCGTTTAGCTTATTTATACTTTTGCTTATGTTTATAAAGACCCACCAAGTTAGCAAACACCATGGTGCCATTCTCCAGCGTAAGATTGTTGCTCCGGAACTGTCCAGCACTGAGTGACAAAAGAACTGCTGGTAAAAGCTGCTCATTTTCATCCGTAACCTGCGTTATAAGAATAAAGAACGCAACTTTCAGGGTTGGAATAGAAAAAAATTCTCTGCCATTTCCCTGACTTTTCACTGACCACAAACAAATTTTCTCTGACCATCCAAGACAAATCCTTGGACAATAAAGCCAGCATTGGAGCCACGGAAATTAATTCCTTTGCAGGAATTTTTTTAAACGACTTTACCTTTACCAACAAGGAATGTTCTGCCCCAGTCTAAGGGCTAGTCAAGAGTAAAATTCCCCAACATTACCCTAACCACAAACCGGTTTTCCCTGAGCCCAAACTGGTTTTCTCTGAACCCAAACTGGTTTTTCCTGACCCCAAACCGGTTTTCCCTGAGCATAAACCGGTTTTCTCTGACCCCAAACTGGTTTTCCCTGACCCCAATCCAGTTTTCCCTCAGCCCAAACCAGTTTCCACTGAGCACAAACCAGTTTTCCCTGACCCCAAACCAGTTTCCTCTGAGCACAAACCGGTTTTCCCTGACCCCAATCCAGTTTTCCCTGAGCACAAACCGGTTTTCTCTGACCCCAAACCGGTTTTCCCTGACCCCAAACCTGTTTTCCCTGAGCACAAACCGGTTTTCCCTGAGCCCAAACCGGTTTTCCCTGAGCCCAAACCAGTTTCCTCTGAGCACAAACTGGTTTTCCCTGACCCCAAACCAGTTTCCTCTGAGCACAAACCGGTTTTCTGACCCCAAACCGGTTTTCCCTGAGCCCAAACCAGTTTTCCCTGAGCCCAAACTGGTTTTCCCTGAGCCCAAACCGGTTTTCCCTTAGCACAAACGCGTTTTCCCTGAGCCCAAACCAGTTTCCTCTGAGCACAAACTGGTTTTCCCTGACCCCAAATCAGTTTCCTCTGAGCATAAACCGGTTTTCCCTGACCCCAATCCAGTTTTCCCTGAGCTCAAACTGGTTTTCCCTGAGCACAAACACGTTTTCCCTGACCTCAAACCGGTTTTCTCTGAACCCAAACTGGTTTTCCCTGAGCACAAACAAGTTTTCCCTGACCTTAAACCAGTTTTCTCTGAACCCAAACTGGTTTTCCCTGACCCCAAACCAGTTTTCCCTGACCCCAAACCGGTTTCCTCTGAGCCCAAACCGGTTTTTGCTGACCCCAAACTGGTTTTCCCTGAGCACAAACCGGTTTTCCCTGAGCACAAACCGGTTTTCCCTGAGCACAAACCGGTTTTTCCTGAGCACAAACCGGTTTACCCTGAGCAAAAGCAGGTTTTCCCTGGGGAAAAGCCGGTTTTCCCTGAGAAAAAACCAGTTTTCCCTGAGCCCAAACCGGTTTTCCCTGAGCAGAAACCGGTTTTCCCTGAGCATAAACCGGTTTTCTCTGACCCCAAACTTGTTTTCCCTGACCCCAAACCAGTTTTCCCTGACCCCAAACCAGTTTCCTCTGAGCACAAACCGGCCCTGACCCGAAACCGGTTTTTCCCTGAGCCTGAGCACAAACCGGTTTTCCCTGAGCACAAACTGGTTTTCCCTGAGCCCAAACCGGTTTTCCCTTAGCACAAACGCGTTTTCCCTGAGCCCAAACCAGTTTCCTCTGAGCACAAACTGGTTTTCCCTGACCCCAAATCAGTTTCCTCTGAGCATAAACCGGTTTTCCCTGACCCCAATCCAGTTTTCCCTGAGCTCAAACTGGTTTTCCCTGAGCACAAACACGTTTTCCCTGACCTCAAACCGGTTTTCTCTGAACCCAAACTGGTTTTCCCTGAGCACAAACAAGTTTTCCCTGACCTTAAACCAGTTTTCTCTGAACCCAAACTGGTTTTCCCTGACCCCAAACCAGTTTTCCCTGACCCCAAACTGGTTTCCTTTGAGCCCAAACCGGTTTTCCCTGAGCAGAAACCGGTTTTCCCTGAGCATAAACTGGTTTTCTCTGACCCCAAACTTGTTTTCCCTGATCCCAAACCAGTTTTCCCTGACCCCAAACCAGTTTCCTCTGAGCACAAACCGGTTTTCCCTGACCCCAAACCGGTTTTCACTGAGCCCAAACTGGTTTTCCCTGAGCACAAACCGGTTTTCCCTGAGCACAAACCGGTTTCTGCTGACCCCAAACCGGTTTTCCCTGAGCCCAAACCGGTTTTCCCTGAGCCCAAACTGGTTTTCCCTGAGCACAAACAAGTTTTCCCTGACCTCAAACTGGTTTTCTCTGAACCCAAACTGGTTTCCTCTGAGCCCAAACCGGTTTTTGCTGACTCCAAACCGGTTTTCACTGAGCCCAAACTGGTTTTCCCTGAGCACAAACCGGTTTTCCCTGAGCACAAACCGGTTTCTGCTGACCCCAAACCGGTTTTCCCTGAGCACAAACCGGTTTTTCCTGAGCACAAACCGGTTTTCCCTGAGCACAAACCGGTTTTCGCTGACCCCAAACCGGTTTTCCCTGAGCCCAAACCGGTTTTCCCTGAGCCCAAACCGGTTTTCCCTGAGCACCAACCGGTTTTCCCTGAGCACAAACCGGTTTTCCCTGACCCCAAACCAGTTTTCCCTGACCCCAAACCGGTTTTCTCTGAGCACAACAGGTTTTCCCTGACCCTAAACTGGTTTTCCCTGTCCCCAAACCGGTTTTCTCTGACCCCTAACCGGTTTTTCCTGAACACAAACTGGTTTTCCTAGAGCACAAACCGGTTTTCCCTGAGCACAAACCTGTTTTCACTGACTATCAAAGACGAATTCTTGGGCAATTAAGCCAGCAATGAAGCCACATAAATCAATTCCTTTGGAGGCACGTTTCTTGAAGCAATGTTGCCTTTACCAACAAGGAAGCTAATGGCTAGCAAAAGTAAAATTTCCTGACTTGATACACAATTGCCTGCTTTTTCCCTAACCCTTAAAAAACCTCTTTCCCTATTTTTTCTTGGCTAACCGTGACAACTCTGACTTTGATATATGTATGAGAAGTAAAGATGATTTTCAGGGAATTAGAATACCTCAGTATGAAAAAAGAAAAATTGCTCACGTATTGCTCACGTATAATGCTGTATTTTAACTAAAACTCACCAATATGTCAATCCGTCCCAGTTTCTGGGCTTGAAAATGTCCCTTCTTGTCAACCAAAGGACTGAGTATAAAACCAGGTTTACTTGCAGTCTACCAAAGGTACAAAAACATGAGTAAAAAATGCCACAAAATATCATAACAAGAATTATAAATTTTCAAGTGAAATTTTAAAAGCACATAAAAGCCCACTTTTTTTTTCAACGCATGCCATTACCGGGTACAAAGCTATGCCTTTTATTATTCAACACATTGTAACACTGTCCAAATATGGTTATGGAGTACTCCATAGGGAGCTTAAGCAATGACAACAACGATGGCAACGAAAATGTTATTTCGAAATATAACTTCTTGTTTTTATAACTCTTTCACGGTTATTCCAAATTGCTGAACTTAAAAATTGCTCGCGAACTGTCCAGGGCTAAATTGCTACGAACGACGTCAAAGTTAGGAAATAGAAATAAAAACTTGCCCTCATGCATTCATGTTCTCGAGAAAACATAAAATTTGGTCATTTCATGTTGTTGTTATGCAGAGGACGGCAAAGAAATGTACCAAAATGTAAAACGCTCATGCAGAGCCATTGTTTTTGCTCATTAAGCCTATTGTTTTGTGACGTTCTCGTTGTCGTCCTCGTCCTCATTGCTTAAGCTCCCTAATATTCGTTGCATGAACACAACTGATGTCCTTTGATATATTAAGTAATATCGTTTGTTGGGGAGAAAAATGGTACATGATGTAGAACATTTAGCTTACATTTCTGCACTAAACTTGGTAATCTGTGCTTTCTTAACGATATGTTGAATAACAAAACAATTTACACTGCTCAATCTTGTGGAATATCCCCTGATTTCAGCTAATTCAGTCCACAGCCTCCTCGGCTAAGTATCAAGCAATATTCTGTGCAATTTCGCAGGATAAACGATAAAAGACTTCTGACAAGTCGAAACTTACAAATTCCAAGTGACCATGTTCCTTTTGCACTTTGAGTTTCAAGAAATAGCACAGTCACACAGAACCAAATGAACTGTCCTCCCTGGGAAACCACTGGGCATACGAATTTTTGAAATTTGTGTTGTTCATATGTCAACAGTAAAATAGTCATTTTAGATCACTCACCAAAGAGTACTCAATACCACCGTGAAGAGGCCCGACTCTGCAAGAGAACATTGTAAATTCAATTTAGAGGTGTTTTCAGTTAACTGTCACAAAACCAAACAGCCCAAAGGCACAAACAGTGTCATAAACCAATCAGAATTTGAGGCAAACACACGTGACCAGCGCCAATGGCGGGAAAATTTGTGTGAGCAGGTGCGCCCTGCCAAACTCTTAGCAGGAAATTTTGGATGTTTCTCATATCAAATGAAAGCTACTGAGCAGTACTTTCCTGTGGTGCTGTTTATTATGCTGTACATGGTGCTTCTAACTTTGGAGTATTTGGGTGAAATCCTAAAGTGTGACCATGCAAGCTACTGAGCAGTACTTTCGTGTGGTGCTGTTCCTTTTGCCCAACAAAGTGGTTGTAAAGTCTGCTTCCACGGGCCAAAAAATCCTTAAATACAACCATTAAAGTGAAAGGTATTGAACAGTACTGCATGAATTTTTTTTGGTGCCATTCACTTGTCAGTTTTCACAGGTCTGTGAAATCGGATCTTACACATGCTTGGCAAGTAATGAGTCAATTAAATACATAGCCAGTGACATCAACATACCTATATTTTCCCTTGTCATCTGTTTGCACCTTTATGTCAGCCATGGGTTGCTTGCCATCTGAGCTGATGACAATCTCCACGCCACTCAAGGGCGGGGTCACTTGGCCTTCAAGGAATACTCCCTGCCTGCCCTCAAACTCAACCCATGCTGCCGGACAGTCATCTACAATAAACAGGAAAGTAGCCATGATTATACGCCCTTTAATGTGAAAATGTTATGGTCACTTTGTAACGTTTTGGGGCTGGAATTAAAATAAAGTACCCTTACTAAATTATACGTCTTTTTCCTCACCCAAATCAATTCGGGAACACCAAAAGAAAGATAAATTAATTATTGCGGGAAAGAACAACCTCCTGGCTGTTTTTGTTTGCTTGTTTGTTTTATTTTTTTGGTTTGCATGTGGAGTTCAATCCAATTATAAAACATTCTTTTGTAATTTTTTCCCTGCTGGTTTCCACTTTGTTTTTTGAGAAAAAAAAACAAAACAAAACAAAACAGGTAAACATAATTATACAAAAAACCCCAAGTTTCTCCTGTCGGCATCATCAAGGAGGAGTAATTAGTTTTTAGTCTTAAACTTGGAAAAATGGCCCAACACTTTCAAACTGTCATCCATTTTCATCCAAGTCATCTGCCACCAAAGGTGCTTATTTGTGACCTTGACATAACCAAGTCTGCTTTGATTGCCAAAAAGGAAAAACACTCTAGTGACTAGTTATCCAAAAAATTAGAAACAAGAACAACAAAGAGCACAGATTCCTCCAAAAATCATCACCAAATGAATTTTTGCCTCCTTTTAGCTAGACATTATATTTGGATTTGTAAAAATAAACAAACGTTGCCTAATGTAGAGGGCTTTCTCAGATACCTTAAGTCGATCTACCTACATGTAGCTGAACAAAAGGCCATGGGCACCCTACTAACAAAGTGGGAATTACTGAAAACTTTAATTTAGAAAAGCCCAATGTTTGTTTGTTTGTTTGTTTTGATTAGTCCCCAGACCGAACAAACCTCCACTGCCTTATCACAACAGCCTTGCAACCGACCGCCATAAAACTTCAATGTTTTAAATTTTATATTGAGTATTAAAAGTAATGTACACTGTTTACTGCAAATATGTAGTCTTATTTGTAAGTAAGATGCCTGTAAGTTTTTTTCCATTTATGTGTGTTTTTGAATATTTAATAATAAAACAAAACAAAACAAACAAAAAACAAAGAGCACTTTACCAGAGATCACCACAACTCTACTTGGAGGGTAAAACAGCAATTCGGACGACATTGGAGTGACTTCAAATTCCTCACCACGCCTGTTCAAACAGAGGGGGAAAATCATCAAAGAATGCCATTAATCTCGTAGGTGCTTTAGGGCACGTTTCTAAAAACTAACGGAATAGTATTCTGTTCGGTTTGCTCTCAATAGCAAAACGAGCAAAGTAAAAGAGAATCCGGTCTACTTGGACGTGCACCGGAAGTCAAGCCCAGAGGCTCGGTCCAGACTATTCTGCGCGGTGTTCTCAGCTCACTTTAGCCAAGAGTATAGGGGTTTCAAAATACGCATTCTTTTAGAAAACTATATTCCACATATGATCACTTATTCATAAACCGGAAAATAGTTCCAAAGGAATGCACCCGAGTAAATAAATAGCTTACAGGCCACTTATTTTCTGCGATACGTGTTAACATGACTTGTAAATGTTTAAAACAAAGTCACAATAAAATAATTATCCACCATGTAACATGACTTGTAAAAGTTTAAAACAAAGTCTCAATAAAATATTCAACATGTAGCGTGACTTGTGTAAAACAAAGTCTCAATGAAATTACCCATCACTGTGGTTCACTGTGGTAAAATTGTTCCTTTACATCACTCTACTTCAAGTAAGCTTTAAATTTAATCACGGCTGCTGGGCAACAAAAGAACCACAAAAAGGAAAGCAAAGTTACCTTCCCCAGTGTGAGAAGTTGTACAACAGCTCCTGTTTTGCTTTTTTTGCTTCGCTCTTGTCTGTACCATCTGTTTTTTCTTTCTCCTCTGTTTCCAGTTTTAATGGTCCAATGGCTGTCAACTCCTTGGACTTCAGTGACCTTGTAATTAATATGACAATGGTGTTATATTACAGAACAGCAGTGCCTGAACTGATTAAACGGGCACAGATCTTTGTAGTTTACAAGGGCAATGTAGCCAGCAGAGTTTTGTGATTGGTTATATTTTGCCAAGCCTAAAAGCGGGAGCTCCACAGTTATTTTTTATTATTATTATTTTTCAAAAACGTAGTTAGAAATGTGATTTCCAGCCGAAAAATGAGGGTTACCCAAATGATTTCCCGCCAAATGCGGAATAACACAAGGTTATTTCAAATGTGACATTTTGCACTGGGTGGACATACGTACAGTGACCTCATAACCAAAATTTCTCGCATCGATAGGTTACCATACTATTTTTCTTTCCACGTTGTCATGGTTTCCCATTTTATTTCAAGATTTAGCAGAGCCAGAAGCAAATCACCCCATTTCATGATTTTCAGGGAACTCGTAGGGGTAGGGTCGACATTAATAGAGGCTCATCCTCTATTAATTAAAGCATAATTCCAGTGGAAATTCTGCCTTTTAGGACGAGTTATGCTAAAGGAGCAAAACAGATTGAGGACAGTTGCAAACACTAAGCCTACAACTAAAAACAGCTAACCCTGGAGGAATTTCATTTAGAAGGGCCAGTACAACCGATACTTGGGGGGAGGGGGGTGTAGAGGCAATGCAAGACATTGGACACAACAATTTATACGTGTTTGCCTTAGCAACTGTTAGACATATGAAACTGTTGTCAAACCCCTTAAAACTCAGGGAAATGGAAAATGAAAAATGTTCACTTCAATGACCTGATGTTCACTTTGATATCATCTGTTTGCGTCAGAGTTTTTATTACTCCAGACAGCAAATGCTTGACAGCTGTCAGTGTTAGGACAGATGGCGCAGAGCTGCAAAGAACGAACAGAAAAAGAAAATGAGAATTCGTCGTAAAGTGACTGTAAGAAAAAACACTCATTCTATGGGTGACAACATAGATGGTTAAGATTTGACACGATGCAGTTACACTGACAGCATAATGTACACAATTCTAATTGAAGCACAAGCGTAAGGATCAAATTTTTTCCTTTTCCTTGTACTTGCACTTATGCTTGCGTTCTCTTGCGTAGTGTTCGTTTTCACTTGGCATAAGCTACTTATGCTTGCGCTTGTGCTTGCGTCGCTAGTGAAAACCAGGCTTAAAGGGTCCCCAGTTAGCTCTATGGGCAAAATATTTATTTTTCACACTTTGATAAATTACATGTACCACTGCAGCAAATATGTATTACAGGCCAAAATGAAATTCCTTTGTCTTCTAAAACTAATTATTCATGATTCATGAAAAATTAGGGTTAGAAGACAAAGGAATTTCATTTTGACCAAAGCTAATTAAAATCATTTTGATCAGAATCTCTTTTTGACCTAAAACATATACAAGGCATGTTGTAAACACGCCCCATTTGACACTAATCCCAGCTCTAACCAATCTAAGTTAGCCATAAAAAAATTAATAAATTCATTTGGATCAGAGGCAACTGAATGCAAAGTTGCTTGAGGTTGTAGGCCGTGCTGTACATGGGGTGTGAGTTAGAGTGGAATGTACGCCATATTTCTACTGACAGTGACTGCTACATGGACTGTCTACCAAGGTTGCAACCCCACAAATGCAAAGAATTGAGCAATAACTTCCTTCCTAATATGTACATTTACAACTTACAACTTATGTCAGAAGACATTGACCAATTCCAACTTACGTGTTATAAATGAAAACATCCTGATCAAACTGATGGCAAGATCGAGGCATCAAGTTGTAAACTCCTGTTAAGTAACATCAAAAATTTAATACATCTTTAGAACACCACTTTGCAGACTATCTACCACAAAGAGTTCAAGTGTAATGTTCACTTCAAATGGGTTTGTGGCAAATCAGTGCTTTATTGGAGAAACTATACAGAGGACAGAGGTGACGTACAAATCTTACAAGCACGTAATACTACTTCTTTACAATTGAGGTGTGACTGGTCTGCATAGAGTATATTAGCAATACATTATTCCTTGCAGGCCAGTCCACAATAAGATGCAACTAATTTGGTCACTGAATTAAGTTAAACTGACCTGAAATGAGTTGATTATTACCTGGCTCCTTTAAACAAAACTTGTTGGTTCCTTTTTGAAGGTCAAAGAAGTCCACATTCTCTTTACCAGATTCTCGAGAGAAAAACTGCAGAAGAAAGAAGGTGACAGTTATCAGCTGACAGCAAAGAGCAAGGCAAAGCAAAACCCAGAAACCACCAGCTGGCATTGACAATAACAAGTACCATACTTCCTCAAATAATAGACAAGGGAGATTGTTTTTTTTTTTTGCACCAAAAGGGGGTGATTATTCGAGGGACGCGATTACTTCAAATATTGCTCACTGGAAGTGATTCCCTAAATATTTTGTTTTATTATCCCATTAAATAAAAAAATAATCACATCAAATAACTGAACACAGGCTTTTTAAGTGTTCCAAATTTGGTTCCTTGATTAACTTTCAATGTCAATTTTCAACGAAAGCTTGTTTGTTGCCCAAGGTGTCCACTTTTAACTTGACAGGGAGGGGATAAAAGAAAGAGAAGATGGTGAGAGGGGTGGGGGAAGGCAATTATTCGAGGGAGGCGATTATTGTAAATATTTCCATCAAAGGGGGCAATTATTCAAGGGAGGCGATTTATCGAGGGATGGCCATTATTCGAGGAAATACGGTATACAGTCATATAACATACCAGTGTGATATTATGTGACAAGATGCATTTCAAGATGTATCCTGATTGTACAAATTGCAGATCACTGACATCCGTCTCCAACACTCGAAATTCTAATGTTTCATTTTCCCAACACCAGGACTCCTCCAGCACTGCAGCTGTAGAAATCAAAGAGATTCAAGTCAATAAAAAGATAGCTTGCAAAACTTCTTCCATATCCAACTCTTGTATAGCTGAGGTAACAACAAATTTTGAAGTTAATGCTAAAGCTACACTGTAACCATATGTAACTATAGCCAGCCACCAATTTCTCCTAAGCAGTGGACAAAAAGAGAAAAACGACAAGCTCATATATGCCTTGCTATGGCTCCTTTTTACCTCTGTATGTCCCTGGAAAAACATCTTTAAAGGTGAAAGAGCCACCAGCCACCTGAAATTGAAAATAAAATAATTAAGATCAATCAGTGGCCATCGTTTGGTTGACGTTGGTTACAAACTTACAAGATATGGTCCAAGATCATTTTGCCGCTGGAAATCCATTCAAGTGACAATTTCAAATCAAATTAAATCAAAACTATATTTACCCACGAAAGTCCATTTCACTAAATAGTGCTCTCCCATGGAGCCATACATTACAAATACGATTACTATTAATTTAACGATGACTATTAATTTAAAAATAGTAATTAAAAATCTATAGTTAAAAGTCTAATTTATCTACTACTCTAATTTAGACAAGTTAAAATGTATTACAGTAAGTCCAAAAAATACTTAATACCTAATTAATTAATTAATTAATTAAAGCATAAAAATTGTTTAAACTAGTGGCCTAGCTATTAATATTAAAAATAATAATTAAATAAGAATCTATAGTTAAAAGTCTAATTTATCTACCACTCAAATTTAGACAAGTTAAAATATATTACAGTAAGTCCTAAAAATAACTTAATAGTACTTAATTAATTAATTAATAAAAATTGTTTTAAACTAGTGGCCTGCTTTAGTAGCCTCACTAGGTAAACTTTTCCATGTAATGGCACCACTGTAGCGAAAACTCAAGCGCAAATTTTTTTAAAACACATCATTTTAGGAACGCTTTTTACTAGATTATTTATTATTGCGTAGTTAGTTTATTAGTTAATTAGGTTACTAGGTTTTATTCCTCTTATTTTTTATTTTGATTTTTACAGCTTAGTTATTTCATTAGTTGGTTCATTTTATTCATGTTTCAGATTGTAAAGCCCTATTGGATAGCGATAGAAATAGCGCTATACAAATAAAGTATTATTATTATACTGTAAATCCAATATGAGTTACACTCTATGAAAAAGAAATATTCCTAGACTAATTTAACCAATTCAATTTACAATCATAGTGAATTTACAGTATTGCCTGAGCTTGCTGGCAAATCCATAAGCTAATGGAAAAATACTAACAAGAAATAAACACTGATAAATATAACCACAATCTAAGTTGCAATACAATGGGTCACAAGAACAGATAAAAATGATGAGCCCAAACTTTTAAAAATTTAAGAAATGAAATTAGATCTCGCTACTCCTTAGAGCTGTCATTATGAAGGGCTGGGGCCAGGCATTTTCCCTGGATATTTTATATTATCCTGCAAAATTGCATGGAATATCGCCTGACACTTTATAGCCAACGCAGGGTTTTCCTTTTCAAATGAAGTTGAAGTTGATTTGAGTAAAGCAGGCGGAGAATAGTGGGTGCATTAGTGCATTATTTTGTTTTAAGACCGAAACATTATTGACAGCAAGGATTCTTGATTGCACAATTGCCGGCGACTGAGCTGTTCACAGGCAGCAAAAATCGCCCGTCACCAGCCGAAAAGGAAAACCCCAGGGGCGGATCCAGGAATTTTTGATGGGGGGGGGAGGTCCAAACTTACTACAAATTACTTCTCCTCGTAACTCCATCACCCTCCCCAACAACCCCCCCCCCCCAGCTGCTGTTACAAAAGGGAGTTTAACGAGTACTTATCGATGGGAACGTCAACGAGTATGTCACAATACAATAGGTTTTAAAAATGAGCAAAAACAATCGCTCTGCACATGCGTTTTACATTTTGGTACATTCCTTTTCCATCCCGCTCTGCAAAATAACAACGTGAAATGGCCAAATTTTAGCGGAGCTCCAGCGGCCCAAAGGGCCGCCAAGCGGAGCACCATACTTATAGAAACCCGTCAACTGCTTTTCTCATGGTAAAAATGGCTAGCGATATTGCTCGTGGGCGCGCACGATGACGATGACGTTGCCCAATAATTAATAATATCCTGATAATAATCATTAATAATCCAACATGGCGGCCATACTCCAGCTGATCACTTAGTTTACAGCGTACATCTTTGATATAGGGCATCTGTGTCATGGGCAATTGACAGCTGTCAAAACAAGGTTTCCGCTGACCAGTATCATGTGACTATATCGCGGGCTCAAGTTTATAACTCATTGAATCAGCTGTTTTTTTGAAGTTGACTGCTGACCAGGTAATGTTTTTCGATTGAATCACAGGCTCAAGTTACGGTTAACTTAACCAAAACGAGACACCCAAGCCAAAACGAGGCTTCATTTTTCGCGCGCTTTCTGCGGCTTGAGATTTCACATTCAGTTGGTTTCTTCATTTTGAGCAAAACAACTTCTTTTTGAGCAAAACAACTTCATCTCCTTCGAAGTTCTGTCTAAAGGCATAAAAATCAAGAACAACTTAAAAGATACTCCGGAAGGTGAATTTTTAATTGATAAAATGGAAGAGGAAAATATTTTTCTCAGGAAATTCTTAAATTTTGGATCCACTTGTATGGCGCCCGGATTGTGTGGTTGAAAAACAAAATGAATTAATGCTTCAAGGGCTTGTTCACTTTACCGCAGCATCTTGCAGCTCACCAAGAAAGTTCACTCAACAAAGTTCACTCAACAATTCACCGGCATTAATGGGAGGAACGAGTAGCCTAAACTTGGTGGAAGAAGTTCTTTCTTTGGACAAACCGTTTGCTATTTTTGTAGATGCGTGTTTTTACTAAAGTGGATCAAGGCGTATTTTCAAGTGGTAGAAAGCTCGACAACACAGGTAACTTAAATAAATTGAAGCTTAGCATTAATTATTTTGGTTTAGTCGTTGTTACTTTTGTTCAGGAAGGAAACTTGTATTTTTGTCTCTACTGGATATAAATAACAATCTACTCGTTTGGGACACAAAGAAGTAGCTAGTCAAATTGTTTGTTGTTTTGCAAGCAAACGAGTGTTTTCCCCCACTTGGCTGACTGTACATGTTTTTCGACATCTGTGTTTCTATAGTCTTAAGAACTGAAAGAAACGTTTGCCCTTATGTTATTAACACGTAATCGCAATGCGTTCTTGTTAAGTATCACTTATGTTTTGCGTGACGAGGGCAATTTCAGCAAATTTCTGAAAACACAAGTGATATTAATCCTTAATTTTACTCGGCCCCATGCGATTACGGTACCTATCCAAACTATCAGGTGAGGATTGTTTTCCTTTTTCTCTTTTCTACGACATTTAAGCTTATGTCTAAGCTTAACTTACTACGAAATATGTTTGTTAAGCCTCGGCTAAAAGATCAACATTTTCATCCAGCATTGTGTTTGTCACAGATAACGCATACATTTGGTGGCTAAACGCAAAACAATGTTTGACCAAACACCGGACCAAGTGAGTCCAAACAATGATTTTTGCATATTATCGCTGAAATTTTCGCCGTTATGTGGGTCATTTGGTTGCTTTTTACCGTTTGAGCACGATTTGTTTGTTGGGGTGGTTAAACGATCAAAAAATTATTCGTAATGCGAAATTTTGGATGAACATGTACATGTTTTTCGATGTCTGTGATCAAACATGGAAAGCCATTTAATGCACTATTGAGAGAGGTGGCTAAACCTTCAAACATCCTTGTCCAACATAGCCTCCTTCGCAGACGTCTTTGGGCTCGTCATGCGTTCCTTGCCCATGAACGTCTGCTGAACTGAACTGCCACTTCCGTTCGCGGTTGTTAGCCAATCATAGTTCGTTTTCCAATTTTTTTGAAAGTAGGACTTCGACCCCGGGATTATTTTCACAGACGATGCACGTGAATCGGGTGTCGATTTCCATTCTTACGCAGCTCGTTTTTGGTTAGTTCAAAACAAAGGCTAACCGCCGGCGAACGGAAGTGGCAGTTCACTTCAGCAGACGTTCGTGGGCAAGGAACGCGTGACGAGCCCAAAGACGTCTGCGAAGGAGGCTACAGTGTATGTCCAACGATGTTGGATGAAAATATTTGACTGTTCTTTGATTGCTTAACTTGTTTTCGAACAAACACACGTGTCGACTGTATTGTTTTCTTGTAATGTTTTGAGGTTTTTGAACCGCAGTCAATTCCTGTTGACTGCTCTAAAGATAAAATATTGCCGCATTAGGAAAGCTATGCGGTGTTGCTCAATACCAGTAAAAAAATAATAATAATCGTGGAGCTCCGCTTTTAGGCTTGGCTAAATCTTGGCGAGGACGCGAGCACATAACGGCAAATTTTTCTTTCTTTATAATCAATTTTACTTCAATGCCGTTCATAGAAATTTAGTTGCTGGATAGTTTTTACAAGTTGAGCAAACTGGAAATATCGTGAAAGTGCTACAATAACGAGAAATTATATTTTGAAATGACGTTTTCATTGCCGTCACCGTCGCTGTTCTCGTTTCTTTGCTGTTCTCTGCAAAATAACAACGTGAAATGACCAAATTTTAGGTTTTGTTGAGAACATGAGCACATGATGGCAAATTGTTCTTTCTTTCTCTTTACTTTAACGCCGTTCATAGAAACTTAGTTCCTGGGTAGTTCGCCGACATTTTACAAGTTGAACAAGTTTGAATAATCACACATTTTTTTTGCTTCAATATAACAAGAAGCCATACTTTTGAAAAGACGTTTTCGTTGCCGTCAGCTTCCTTGTTTTTTAATCAATTTAAGGAGACAATCACATGTTTACCACTGGTTGGACAAAACTGCTTTGCGAGCAGAGGTGAGTGACCATCAGAGGGTACCGCCAAAAATAACATTTAATTGTGGAAATATGCCTGGAATTTAGATTAGTGGCAAAATACAATGGATTTCTATAAAAAACAAGTCAACCAATTGAGTAATGATATGCGATCCTGTCGCTGCGAGAATTTCAGCGTCAAACAAGTCATAGTAGAAAAAACATTCGGCTGAGGAAGGTGGGCTCTGGATCCCCCCAACCCTCCCCCTGGATCCACCACTGAACCCTGCAACATGGCTGTAAGCTGAGTTGGCTATAATTGGGGGAAATTCCACAAGAATGAACACATTATTGAACATATTGATAACAAAGCACAATTTACTGAGTTCATTGCAGAAAAGCTGGAAAAGCCACTATTTTTCTTCAGGACATAGAAAGTTATGTGTATTGCAGGATATTGTTCTGTTACCGTAAGTGCACCCACTGGACATTGAGAGCATCATGACCAAATATGGATATTGTCACAATGAGTTGAATAATCATTTGAGTGAGATCACAGGCCTACTTCATTGTCATACAAACCTTTGTGTCAGCTTTGGGTAAATTTGGATTTGTTAAAGACTGAAGGGTTACAGATACACCAGCACATGAACTATCTGTAAATAGAGGCAAGAAAGAAACAAAATCATGCTGAGTAATAGTATTATGCCCATTAAAGAGAAATGACTTAAGCTATGTATAGCATTAAATTAAACCACAGAACACTTGCATTTGATTTATTATTAGATAAGTAATCACAAAATTGATTAAGAGGTTTTTGTTTAATATACAACCTTCTTGTTACTTACCAATACATTTGACCATTCCAGATACGGTGGCCCTGAACTGTGAAAATGTCATACCAAGAACAGGTCCTGATGTGACTGTCACCACTTGCTCCTTGGGTGTTAATGCCAAGCCTGCATTGGCTTCTTGTAATGTTATCACAGGCTGAAATGGTCGAGAAGAAAAAACAATAATTAAGTTAACAATTCCATGACTGCCATTCATAGCCAGCAACCAGTTTTGGCAGACACCAAATTATGGCCAGAAAGTACAGCAACAATAGCTGGTTCAAGTAAAAGAAACAAAGGCTGGGAGATTTTTGTTTCTGACCAATTACTGCAGCTTGTGGATGGAAACTAAATATGCACAATGCATTCACTATTTCAGCACAAGCCAACTCAAAGGACAAAGTGAAATCAGAACAGCATGAAGCAACTACCCGGTACAGTGTACATGTATATGTTGTGGTTTAATTTTATCCTTGATTTAATTTTTTCTCCCTTTGCATGCCTTAAACTGATTATCATACATTACCATAAATTACCATGCCAAAAACAAAGAGAGAAACATTTAAACCAATGATAAAATGGAACCACAACACACACATGTCCATGTACAGTTGGAAACTCTGTGAGTGTACAGATTCATGAGCAACCACTTCCTATTGGCAATCATCTTCAAAGAGATCCAGTTTGAATCACCTCCCAGTCAAACATCACGTCATGTTTAAAATCTGTTGTAAGAGCATTTCCAATAAGAAGAGACTACATTTCCTAATTCCTACTTAAGGTGTTTAATTTGCTAAAGCCTGGTTTCCATATGATCTTAATGGTCTGCGATTGGTCTGTGACACGATGGACGCCATGATCAGTGATCGGTCTATGTCATGTTGCAGACGTATGGAAACATTTGTCCCTGGCGTCTGCGGTGGTCTGCGGCACATGGTCTGGGTGACCAGGAAGTGCTGCAGACCGCTACAGACACCGGGGACAATTGTTTCCATATGTCTGCAATGTAACACAGACTGATCCCAATCATGGCGCTGATCGTGTCACAGACCAATTGCAGACCATTAAGATCACAATTATGGCAACCAGGCTTAACAAGGGAGTCAAAAGTGCTGTTTTTCTACACCCTTCCTGTCAAACAAGAAGAGATGAACAGCTGAGTGAGCCTGTGACTGTACCTGAATCGTATGAGTTCCTGCTGCTACTTTAAAGCAGAAGTCACCATTAGCATCAACGGAAGTTGACATTGATCTTGTTGCAACTGATGCACCCTCAGTCTGCAAAATCATCTTACGGCCCTTTAACTGTCAAAGTTTCAAACAAATTGATTCGTTGGTGAATTATGTGTAATGTTAATTCTAGCACTGTTAGAACACTAAGAGCCTGGGTTTCTCATGTACTTCATTGGGAGCAAGACATAATCTCAAAGGCTAAGTGAAAAAGAACAGGCACTCATCTCAATGTATTAATGCTGCATAGTTTTAATTAATTAATTAATTAATTAATTAATTGAAACAGAAGCAAGCGAATATTAACGTTAAAAGCCGACGTATCAGCGTCATCATGACACCATTGTCAAGGCAAAATGAATAAGTAATGTCAAGATTTGATTTCTATAGTCTCTACAAATCAATATAATAACAAAGGGTCACAGGTTCTTCAAGTGAATACCTTTGCGCAAATCCCTTTGTTATTATGTTAATTTGTAGAGACTATAGAAATCAAATCTTCGCACTACTTATTCATTTTGTCTTGACAATGGTGTCATGATGATGCCAAAATGTCGGCTTTTAACATTAATATTCGCTTGCTTCTGTTTCAAGAAATCGTTTTTGACCAAGAATTAATTAATTACTACAATTTAATGGCAGCACCTACACCACCACCAGGAATGGAAGCATAGTGCCATAAGGAGGATCTAAAAAAAGAGTCTGAGACCTCATACGAGGCAGATCTCCTAACAATACACTAAATAATTATTCATCATGATATTAAGGGTAACAAAACTGACTAAAAATAAACCCAAAAGATATTTAAAAGATACATGCAATTTAGACAGATTTAAATACTCATCAGATCACTTCTGAAACACCAATAACCATCAGACAAGGTCATTACAATGCAAGTTGGCAATCAGACAAAAATATATTTCATAATTAGGTGGCTTTCAAAAGGTGCATTGCAGCATTGAGGAACACAACATTGACAAAGTAGGTGAACAGAAAAATCACCTGACTAACTCCCGGTGGACACTCATCAAACTTAAGCTTTCCGCACAAATGATACCTGCAAATCAAACAGTCAATTACCCTAATCAATCAACTGATCAATCAATCAATTTTGAGCATTTCAAAACACTTCTAAAAGTCAGGGCCGGGTTGTTCAAAAGCCGATTAATCCTAATCCAAGATTAAAAATTAACCAAGGAGTTTATTTCTCTGCCCATGAACATTGCTCAACGCTGATATTCTGGAAAATTTTAGATCAGAGGGCGTTAATCCTGAAAAGCAAAAAGCGGCAAAAGAAACTTTCATCCAAAACATAAAAACTGCAATCAAAGTTTACGTTAATCCTGGATTAACTTAATCGGCTTTCGAACATCCGGGCCCAGGTTTGTTAAAGTGCTACAGTTAACTACAATCAGAAAATCACTTTTCTTTTTACTTCAAATTTTGAAAGTGTGTTTGCTTAAAGGAGCACTGTCACCGGGATTTTTGCTGTTTTTGGTTCAATTCTGCCAAAATTACTGCCTTTTACCTGTTATCGTGCAAAAAATGCTCCTACAGAATCAGCAAGATGAATTCCAATGAAACTTTAGCAGGAAGAGCTAACCATAATAATTTTTTTGGTGATTTTCCAATGCGTAGCTTGAAATTTTGAAAAAACTGGCAAGTTTTTTCAAATTTCAATCCATTTCCATCCTCGTCATCTTACATGAAATACAGAAGTTTATGGTGTCAATGCAGTACTACAGTCTTTGGCAGCAAAACTAGACCATTATTTTAAGGTTTCCACTGATGCATTGGCAGTTTTAAGCTTTTTAAAGTGATGGTACAATAGCGTGACACTGCCCCTTTAACATCCGATTTGCGAAATTTCAAGCTTCAATTTCAAGCAGAAGACTGTTTACTTTGAGTGCAACTTTTTAATTTAATGGTCCACCATTACTCACGTTCGTAACTGACCGATTAGGCCACGGAGAGCTGGATCCAAGATAAAATGATGTCATATACTCACTGGTTTAAAATTGCAGTGTGTGAATGCAACTTATTATTATAATAAGTATGCAAAACACGAGTTTGAGAGTCTGAAAGCTCAAAATTCCTGTGCTGCATACTAAATCAGCTGAGTTTACACATACTGCATTCTTACTCTTGTGAGCTTTTTACGTCATTTTGTCCTCGATCCAGTTCTCTCAAGATTTTGAAGTTAGTAATGGCGGATCACTAAAAATACGGTAGAAATATTTCAGTCAAAATAACAAACTGATTTCTCCAAATTTAAGCTTGAAATTTTGCGAGTCAGTTGTTAAGCAAACACAATTTCGAAATTTGAAGAAAAAACACAAGTGATTTTCTGATCGTAGTAGCACTTTAATGATAATTTACATTATATGACATAAAAAATGGGGGTGTAAATATACCAAGTCACCGATGACATCACAAAGCACACAACAATAGGGAAACCATACACAGGAATGATACAATAAACCAACACAATGGAAGAAAACAATAGACTAACAATGGACTTGGTACATGGTGCATCAGCCAAAAAATGAGTGAATTCAATACAGTTGACTTAATTTTGTGTCTGTCTGTCTCAGAGAGGTGTCCAGCATTAGAGGGAGGGGGCTGTGCCTCACAGAGGGTAACCTACATGTACCATGATGAAGATAAATACAAGACATCCTAAACTTACGCAAACGGTGTGATGATAGGCAGTCTAGGTGTATTAGGTGTCACCTGAACCTTCACTGGATGAAAGAAGTAGTTTTCTTTATTTGCCTACAGGAAAAAAATCAATCATTAAAGATTGTTATGTACAGACTGTACATCCAACCAATGATCAACAAAACATGTCTCCTTCCATTAATTTTACAAAGCTCAATCAAATTATGCAAGTTATGGGAATGAACATAATTATTACTAAACAATAATTGTGGAGATGTCAGTCTAAATTCTCTCACATGCTGCCACAAGAGTTATAAAAAGAACACAAGGAGAATACATGTATGCATACTGATTTTAAGGCTTTAAAGTTTAAAGTTCTGATCAACACTAAATCAGTGTACAGTATTCCCAGTGTGAAAAGAAAGCAACGTGTAATAAGGTACAATTTTTATTACCACTGAGGACGCAGACTGGATTAATGCTTTGTTCCTTTGCAATCACCACAAGTACAGTAAACAGCTGTATATGTATCATTATCAGTCTTGCTGTACCTGAATTGTGTATCCACCGGCTGTAACATTGTTTAATACATAGACACCCTCAGCAGTGGTTTTCGCACTTAGCCCTTCACCAGCAGAAATGCTGACGTCTCCAATGCCTTGGCCCTAAAAAAAGTAAATGACAGAACCACTAAAGGAGTGTTGGAAACCACACCCAAAATGCTATCATTGCCATGATAAAAAGACAAAGACATGTAAACACTCAAAATATTGGTCTCAAATTACCTCAGGTGTAAGAATTTGACCACTGACTGAAAATCCATGAACTTGAAATGGTGTCTGCAGGAAAACAACAATAAATTTTTAAATAGTTATTTGCTAAATAAGTATTCAATGACAACATTATCTCTTTGAGTCAGAATTACCAAAAAAATAGTTAAATAATGACTGCATGCTTATCTATTGAAAATAAAATAAATACAGTCCTTACCTTTAGTACTACACTTTTGTAATTTACAGAGAAGGTCAGTTTAGAAGGAACCACATCAAAGGTTATTAGCTCTCCTTGGTAGTAAGGAACCTACATACAACAGGGAAAAAAAGCATGGAGCAATCAATCACTCACATTATACCTACAGTATGCCACTACTGTACTGCTGTATAGTAAAGTTGCACAGGAGCCAAAGGCCACCCACAAAGCTGGAACTTCACCTCTCATATAATGAATCTAATGATTTTTGTCACTGCGGAATTAATTAACCACAGTGACGGGAGAGTGAAACAGGACACACATCCCAATTGACACCATTTCCCCTTAGGACAGACACTAGGGGTGGTCACTGTCAGAGATTTGTTATGTACATCCCTAGTGGTTCTTTTACATCCCACAGAGTCTGATTAAGTGGAAGTACTATGCAGTCATTTCCATACAACTGTATCTTGAAGCAAACAGCCATTTTGTTGATTAACTCTTATTTCTTAAATCATTGTGTTTGCTATTACTTTAACTTTTTTTTCCAAGACCTCTCTGGAAATCACTTTGATCATATAAATCATCACCATCATCACCATTACCACCATCATCATCACCGCCACCATCACCACCACCATCACCATCATCATCATTAACAGAAGGGGGAATTACTAAAAACTATTATTTCCCCCAAGGCTGGTGCACCACAGTGGTATCAGCCAGCAGCCATCTAAGGCAATATAAGGAAGCTAAAATTAGCATTGATATAAGATAATTAAGTTACTGTACCAGGGTATACTCTCCACTTGGTACACTTGGAAAGACAAACAAGCCGTCCACACCAGATTTGACCCGGCATAATGGTGTGCCGACTTCAGTCTTCTTCTTGATAATGTCTATTACATCATTTGGAATCTCTTCACATCCGGGTAACTTCTGAAAATAAAGCAAAGAACCAGTCAGTTTAAAACCATCCACAACTGGACTTTGTTTGAATGTTTTTATCTCCGTATTTAATACTTCTTCAAATAATACTTTCTACCATGAACATGCCATCTCAACTTTAATTATTTTTGTTCCCAACCTTTTCAACTCTGGAAAAAAAGTCAACCATTACAGTGTACCTAAGATAATCTGAAAGATTGTTGCCTGCAACTGTACAAATGTGACATATGTATGTTTATCTTTTTGTTATAGTGTAAAGGTACATACTTTCTGAGTAACAGTCTTGGAAAACAAAAGAAAACCCACATCTTGAATAGGTTCACCATCACTCAACACGTGACCCTAGGAAAAAATAAACAATTTATACAATACACATACATTATTTAACAGCAAGAATAACTGATGTATGCATATGTTGTAGGTTAAAATGAAATTCAGATAAAAATGATTTTAACAATTCCTTTGTCTCCTAACCCTAAGTATTCATGAATAATGAATGATTAGGGTTAGAACACAAAGGAATTTCATTTTGACCTCAGTTAAAATCATCTTGACCTGAATTTCATTTTACCTACTTTAACAACATATACACCAATATTACCCATACATGTATGGGTCAGTAATGTTTGACAATAATCTGCTGTCAAAGATTTGTTGTCATGCAGGCACACCCATGTCTAGCTACAGCTTTCAATGAAAACTCTCAAAAATTATTGACTGACAGGCTGAATGATTAACAGACAGCTAACTGTCTGTCAGACTGACAGTTTGAATGGCTATACATAACTGACTGACTGACCAAAATGATCAATCCACTGGCTGACAGCACAACTGACAGAGTGACATGCAAACTGATTGACTACAGTGTAATTAACATGACTGACTGACATAACCAGATGACAAACTCTGACTGACAGACTAACATGCTGTCTGTCTGAGTGGCTGATTAACTAACTGTCTCTACTCCAACTTACTGACTGACTGACTGACTGATAGGCTAACTGTCTGTTTGTCTGACTGACTGACTCATGGACTGATGGACTGACTGACTGGCCAACTGTCTGTTTGTCTGACTGACTGACCAACTGTCTCACTTTGTCTGACTGACTTAAAGGACCAGTAAGGTTTTACATTTCTCTCTTGACCCTACTTACCTTGACATCATATCCTGACACTATAATCTTGTTTACAACATCAACATTACCAGACTCCACTATAGGTTCTGTTTCAGCCTAATGAACAGAAGAAACAGCGGTTAACAAACATTGAATATAAAATTAATATTCATAAAAACTGGACATTAAAGAGCATTTAATTAAAGGATTACATTTTCAAAACTCCAGGAAGCATGAGAGGCCTTCACTTGGTATTTGCCAGGCATAACACGAGCAAAACTGAAACTAAAATAGAAAAGAGAAGAAGGAAGCGTTAGTAAGTACAAGAATTATTATCAATGTCTGTGAGTTAAGAAAAGTACAAGTTAGAATTATTATCAATGTCTGTGAGTTAAGAAGCAGATAATTGCAATATAATTTAATATATAGAAACACAAAAAGGAAATGAAGGATAACTTTGATTTTGCACAAAAATCCAATCAATCATTGTAAGTTGCAAGTCTTTGTAACTCAAATATTATGTACGTTTGAATGTACAGTACATTGCATAGTTTTACACATTTTCTAAATGATGTCAAAGTTTTATCGTAAACTATCTATAAGTAATTTCCACTGTATTTCATCAATCATGTCATTAACAATTTTTTATTGGTACTGGGGGCCTAATAATGCATGCAAGTATGCCACAAAAGGAGTATTTTGATCCTCAGACTTTGATCAGAGAGCGTACTAACAATAACATTCATCAAGTTGCACATAATTTTATTATTGTGGTTCAATTTTATCCTCCTTGGTTTGAAGTTTTTCTCCCTTTGTGTTAAACTAATTGAAGGGCTCAGTGGAAGAAGGGCATAAGTGACGATTTTGGCCATTTTGCTGATGTCGTCCAAATGAGCTGAATTTTTGCATGTGGCCTTTGATACATTAGCCCTATATTTTTTTTCACTTTATTGCGCTCAGTTTTCGAGAAAACTCGGGCCAAAATACGCATTCAATGCATCACTTAGCACAGTTTTTCCTACTTGGATTACTGAAACTGGACATGAAATGATTGACAGGGACTTATTGTTTGATAGTGTGACGTAGACTATAAGTTTGGCGGTTAATATAAAACATTGATTCACTGATATGAAACTTACGCGGTTGAGGTCAGCTCAATTGGTACTGAGTTCCATTTAATCACATTACGCCCGAGTGTATATGCCGAGTGTATATACCTGGTGGTAGAAGAGACATCATGAAGTCTTGATACCCGCAAGCCACTAGCTTCTCTGAAAGAATTGAAAGAAGTTTTCTCTGTGCTTTCCAAATCATGAAATCCCTCTATTTTGGAGTACAGATTACGGGGCCAGGCGATAAAAAGTCTGAAAGCAACTCTCGTCAAAAAAGCGGCGCTCTGATGCTAGTCTTGCCCTGTCTGTCAAAGGTTGCCATGCTAAAAGGTGTGTTTGGACTTAAGCTGAAAATTTCCGATGTTTGGAGAGAGTTGTCCACGTTTGGAGGCCATAGTTCTCCCACAATTCGCTGCGGCCACAGAGGGCATTGTCATAGTGAAAAGTTCCCGCGGGTGACGTGATGGGATTAAATCCACTCGGACTACGCATACAGTAGATTATTTTCACTTCAGACACATTACGGAGAAATCATCTAAGACAGGGAAACCAGCAAGATGAAAAGTCCGTCTGTTTTCAATGAGTATCCTGAATATAATGCAAGGAAAAGTTGACGCGTGTGGCAAATATTGAAAGCGAAAATGCATTCGTTATCGTGTGGTGTTTTGTAAACCAGTTAGAACATGCTGGTAAATATCAACACATAAAGCACTTTGCCGCGATGACCTCAATTATTTTGCTTCCGTGGAGGCTTGTAGTAAACATCAGCAAAAAGCATTTTCACACAAGGTAAACACCAGCAAGAAGTATTTTCACGCGAGATAAATAGCAAATTGTATTTTCAAGTAAGCTATTTTAACACTTTGTTGTGTGGCGCATGATAGAACATTAACGATTCAATTTCACAATAATTATGAAAATAATGCCGTTAAGTCTAACTTCATTAACGTTAGCGCCAATCCCGGGGGGGGGGGGGGGGGGGTACCAAAATAATTTTAATACAGGGAGGCTCCGCCCCAAGGTCCGATCCCTTACCCTTTTATATACCATTTTTGACAGAAAAGGTACCCCTTTCGTATACCTTCCATTGACAAATGATACCCCTTTCGTATACCTAAAACAGGAAGTCTTCTTGTATTTTTCATGTAGAGTTCAATAAATTAAAACAGTACAGTCATAAGGTATGTGTGTTCGAAATATTTTAATGAAAGGCCCTTTTAAATACCTCAATGACAGATTTCCCTGCCCTTTCATATACTTCGACTCGTGAAATCCCTACCCTTTCATATACCTGAAGCGTGAAAAAGGTGCCCCTTTCGGGTGGAGCCTCCCCATATAGGCCATTATAGGGAGTAACCCCCTCCCCCCATCCGGGGCGCCAACCCCTTGAATGCTGTTTTCAAGTTGAACAAACTCTTTGCTTGCTGACTTAAGGTTAACCAAGGCTTCTGTGTGCTGTTTTAAGTCAACCAAGAATGTTGTGGACTGTTTCTGAGTCAAGCAAGCTTGTTGAGCGCTACGATTAAGCAAAACACAGGTAGTAACACCTGTAGTAAGTGCTGCATTCAAGAAAAAAAGTAGACCCAGCATATATTCAAGTCAGCTGGGCATCTTGCATGCTGTTTATGAGTCAAAAAGCCATATGGCACATTATTTCTTATTGAGCAGAGACGTTCCGTGTTGTCTTAAGTCAGTTACGAGCATTTGGTGCTTAGTTTTCAAATGAAGGGCTTGGTGGAAGACTGTGCTAATTAAGTGATGCGTTGAATGCGTATTGGCGGGGCCCGCATTTTCTCAAAAACTGAGTGCAAAAAAGCGAAACAAAATATAGGGCAATGTTTTTCTAATGTATCAAAAGCCACATGCAAAAATTCAGCTCATTTGGACGACATCAGCAAAATGACCAAAATCGTCACTTATGCCCTTCTTCCACTGAGCCCTTCAATTATCATATATTACCATACATAGACTTTCAAAAAAGTCCTTCATCCTATTTAATACGACACAGGACATAGGACTTTTCATACTTGATTGATGCCAATTTTAGTGAACCAAAAAGGGGTCGCTGCACTTAGACCAATCAGAGTTATTTGGGGGCCCTCGGGGATAAAGTTGTCAATCAAAAGTAATTATGAGCAACGAAACATGACTTGCGGTTAAAATTCCAAAATGGGGTAGATTGTGAAACCAATAACTGAAGCTCTTCTTCAGTCATGCCACTCCCCTTTTTTGACGCGGAACGCAAATGAAAACCCTCCAAGCAAGACAAGTCAACCTCTCACGACTTCGTCACTCACTCAGCCACTTTGTGGGCTAAAAAAGCTTGCTCCTCTCTGCTTTTCTGCTGTGAGACTCGAGCGTCTATACCATACACTGTACATAACCGTACACAAAAACAATGGGAGAAAAATTTAAACCAAGGATAAAATTGAACCCCAGCATACAGTAGTATTACATGCAAACAGTACATCAATAAACTGAGATCTACATGTAATGTCATTACTTACTATCCTCCCTCAGCCGTCACAGTTTTCCTTTCCTTATCTCCTAAAACATTGAAAAGCTACATTTAAGCTAAAAAGTTTTTTCTGGTCATTTCAACATGAAAAATAATGGCCACAATAATCAGGGTCACTTTTTAAAAATGTGCAAAATAATGCATCTAATTCTTACCTGAGGTTTCACGCAGTGTAATTTCTACACCAGCTGGGCCAAGTTCTCGTCCTTTACTGATTACCTAACAGCATGATATGCAAAAATTAACAAAAAACACTAAAATATAGAGTCAGCACCATCTACAGAACCCTATAAGCATGGACTCACTGCAAGAAAATATGATCTAATCTGGTACAACTATATTTTTTGCTTCCAACACCTTTGGTCTCCCTGTGTTAAGAGGTTGACCTGCCACTGAAATCATTTATAATAAATACATTTAAATAACAGCTACAATTAACATGTACATGTACAGCTACAAGGTTAGGCCAACCACTGCAATTATTGAAGTTTTCCCAACATTTAGTCAAAGTTAAAATTTTTGATGATGAAATATGCCCTGTTTGTTATCAAAATTAACAGGATATGTTTTAAGTCACAGATGTATTGTGCCAAATCCTAGCTGTGATCTTCGCCTTCCTACTATTAAAAACCTTTTAAAGAAGAACTAGTGTGTCTGTTTGTTTTTACAGACTACTGGACAGGTATTTTATTTTGTCAAATCACACTGTAAATACACTGTACTAGGAAAAATGGCACAATCGCAAGTCTTCCCAAAGTGAAACTCAAATTTGCTGGTCAAAGCTTTTACTCTTCAGTGGCATCAGTCTTTAATTCTTTACCTTTAACTATCAGGCATATCAATAATATTGTAGGGCACTTTTTAAGAAATCTTAAGATGAATACATGTACTTTCTTTTTATTTAAGTATAGCTAGTGGTACTGGTAGTTATTATGGTTTCTTTAACTCATTTTCAAGTTATATTCAATTTTAACTAATTATTAGTCAACTTATTGTTACCATTATTGTTATTTTTAACTAACTTTAACTAACTAATTTTATTTATTTATATAGCGCTCATATCCATATATCACTGTCCATGGCGCTTTTAATTACAGTTTACAATTTACAGTAATTTACAATAAAACGATCTAAAATCATTAAATTCTATGGAAAGTTATTATACAATAAATATTATTAATTCTGTAAACGATCTATAAAAATAATATTATTATTATTTCAAATAACAATTATTAAAATGAAAATGATAGAATCAAATGATGAAAGAAATATCAAATCAGTCGATAAAAACAAAAATGATTAAAAGAAAAATGAAATAACTAATTAAATTTCCTATTATCAAGAAATAATGTAAAGAGGAATGTTTTGAGTCTGCTTTTAAAACTAGCAACTGAGGAGCAAGAACGAATATCTGAAGGTAACCTATTCCAAAGTCTCGGAACAGCGAATGAAAAGGACCAAAAACCATAAGTGGTAAGCTTAGCTCTAGGTTCTAGGTTAACAGGACCCTTCTGATAACAGTACTGATGTATTGATGGGTTATCCTCTACTTAAATTCGCTTATCATCATCATCATCATCATTATCACCATTATTTTCTATCTGGCTAGATGGATCTAATGATAGATTGTACTGCTTTAACAAATTTTTGCTTTATGCCACGGTAACATACATGTAACCGGCAGAGAAGAAGAAGAAGAAGCAAGAAGCAAGAAGAAGAAACAAGAAGGAACTTGATACAGATAACTCACCTTTCCAGAGAGTGTAAATCCTGTAAATATGAAGTTAATGTCTTCTCCTTTACTGCATTTATCTGTGCTTCCATCAATGTTCAACTCTACACTGCTTGGGTCTGAAAAATAAAGAAAATGAATATGTGACACAAAGCCACTAAGAGAACAAGTCATTAATTTTGTTAACTAATGGCCTGAAGAGTTTTGTGTGGCAAAATGATCTACACTGTATTAAATGTTTTTTTTAAAACTTTAAGTTTTCAAACCTTTAAGTTCTTACCAAAACTCCAGCCAACTGGGGGCTCAATCTTCAAAACAAATGTACCCTGGAAAAGAAAAACACCAGGAAGTCTGTCATTTCCCATAAAATAGAGCAGTCAATCACAAAACAAGATTGATTTATATGTAGACAAGTACAGCACAAAGTTTAGAAGCTGCATGTTGCTAGGATTTAAACTGTAACACAAACATATGTGTACATGTACTTGTATACAAACAAAGGTCTTGAGTATGTACATGTACATACTAGTTATGCAACGCTTTCGAGTGGTGTACCATGGAATATCCCACTCGTCACTTGTATTTTCTTGGTATACGTGTACATGAGCCTTTAGGCGAGTGTCTATACCAAGAAAATACAAGTGACAAGTGGGATATTCCATGGTATACCACAAGAAAGGGTTGCATATTAACTATTTTATACCATGCCATAGAAAATACAGTGGCCAGTAAGGCCAGCATAATCAATACAAGATACGCACAGACTTGAATGGTTTTGTAATGGCTTCCTAGACCTAATGTCCACCCTCTTGACAATGTTTTTAAACCTTTTTCAAAACTCTTATTAATAAATTATAATTCATGACCAAATTACAAATAATAAAATATTAATGTAAAATAAAGTTATTATTAGTGAAACGGTTGTGAAATTCATACTAATTTTCAAGCGCTAAAAACAATCTCAACGCATGATGGGAAGGTTGGGTGTGATACCGTTGATTTGCACTGATCGATGGGAAGGTTTGGTGGAATACTGACGAATATACAACGGCTTTCCTGCATTCTGATTGGTTGTATTTTCTATGGCATGGTATAAAGTACAGTACCTCAAACCAATGCCTTGCAAAAGAACAGTCATGTAAACTGTACATGTTTATTTATTTTATTTATTTTTATTTGAACAAATAATGTGGGTTCAACTGAACACTACCTCAGATTACATCTAAATTTTGGGCTTCATGCTACAACATGAATAAAAGATGTGCAGGGGGCCTTGAATTTAATGGGAGTAAATGCTATTATTAGGTGATATTACTTACTTTGTCATAAAGGGGAATAAGAAAGTAGCCGTTGTTTGGTGCACACTCTGTTTCAGACTTGATTATACCCTGTTTAGTGAGCAGCTTCATCTGTAGGCATAAAAAATGGTAATAGATTTATATACTGCACATATCACATAGTTTCATGGCGGTTTCCAATTCTTTTCTAGGGTGAGATCAGACATCAGTGTGTTAAGGCGCCTCTTGGATTGCAACTCCTTTCCAAGAAAAGGGTTACAGTAATGGTAATGTATTTACATACCGCTCAGATCACATAGTCTCATGGCAGTCTACAACACTGGCCGGGGGACTTGACCAGACTGCTTGTGCCGTTTACAATTAATGAAGTAACATAAATGAGTGCCCCCATGATGTGAATATTGAATTAGAGACACTAGGGGTGGTCACAGCCAAAGTTTTGTTACGTCCCTAGCAGTTCTTTTACACCCCACAGAGTCAGATTAAGTGAAAGGACTGTGAGACGGGACCTACAGTTTATCGTCCTTATCCGAGAAGACTAGAAAGTCTAACCATTTGTAGATGTCATAAAAAAGGCAGCATTTTCTCCTCAATTATTTAAAGACCCTGAGTGTTGGTCCCGCTGGGGTTTGAACCTGTGACCTCCTGCACTATAGTCCAGTGCTCTACCAACTGAGCGAACCGGCCAGCCATTTTGTTAATACCGGTAATAACATTATATTGTACTTAAGTGGGGAGGTGTAATGGTTAGAGTACTGAAAAGGCAGAGACTCATCCGCCACTAAAAATAAATTAGCTCCTCAGTTTTTGAAGAATCAAAAGAATAAAATTTTGTGTAAAATTTAAGGGGAATAATGTGTGATAGACTCAGAGCACAAAAAGGCAAAAAGCTATTATCATCATCATCATCATCATCATTGTCATCATCAACATCATCATCTTAACATTTTATTTGAGGTCTGAGGCATCATGTCAAGTGGTCATTTAGTGTCAGAGTTGCAATCCTAGCCTGAGGTCTAACATTCAAATCCCACTATGACCACTTGGAATGGTTTTGTACTTGTCCCAAAATCAACTCCTCAACCATGCTTGTAAAATATCCAACTGTTCTGCCAAATACTAGTTGTGGTTTTTAACTATGTTTCATGTACTTTTACTTTGGATTAGGTGTTTTGGATTGTTTGAGTGGAGCATGGATAAACTCCTGTAGCTTGGAGTAGCTAAGTGTACAAGTTTTCGCTATAAAAAGCCATTGACACATACATTTACATATTTTTTACTATTATTAAACATTTTTATTATTGCTTATTATATTTTTTCACAGGCAGTATGACTGAAGTATTAAACCTAATAAACCTACAGTACCAGTTGAGAATGTTGCTGGGCAAATGGTATAATTCTACTATTTAAGGAACGTCACAGAATGGCAGTTGTAAAGGATTTACATGTAGGACGAATACCACTTTGTTTCATGACTTGCTATTCGTGCTGAAAGGCTGAAAGAAATCGTAAGCTTTTACGTGTCAAGTTTAAACCTGTCCCCATCTTATAAGACGACAAGCTTTTGAAAACTCTTGTTTAAAAGTAGAACACACCCAACATCAAATACTAATTCAAAATAGCTCGTCACACAAACTGTAAGGTGCACCTTCCTACTGCAATAAAAGTTGAAGCTTTGAAGCCAACTGATCAATATAACTTTAATCTTAAGCTCTGGAACTTTAATTAACTTAAGCTTTTTAATACCTGTACAAGCGAATAGTTGATGTCAACCTCCGATTGCACGAATCCACCACAGCCAACTACATCATCGGCTTGCACTGAAAACAGGTTGATTACGGCAATAATCACAAGATAGAGAACAATCTGTCCGGAAAACATTGTGCTTTGTGGCACAGAAAACACCTCGTGATTGTGCTTGTGATTCAAAGCGGTGAAGAAAGGCCTAGCTACCACGTTTTATATTTCAATGTTTCTTACACCACATGAGAGTCATATCAGACCAGTACCGCAGACCATAACTGCCACAGGCTACCCACGCAATCTCTTTGTGTAACCCTGACTATGTTTAAAGTAAAAGTAATAATGGGATTTTAAACGTATCACTAAATATATGTATGGACCAATGCTATTTAATAAAAGTCAAGTTGCCTTGCCTATGGTGTATTGTCGTCCTTTTACCTCAAAAGTGATATGAAGCAGATGAGTTTGCCACTGACTGTACCTTACTCGAGACAAAACAGATTGTGTGGGTTCTCTGTGGCGGTGCTGCCTGGTAGAGAACCGAGTCATGACCTATCCTATGACCCACCAGTTTTTCCTGTCATGACAAGAATCATAAGTAGTGGTAGTAGCTTAGTCCTGGGGTGGTACTAAAAAAATTTAATACAGGGGAGGCTCCACCCAGAGGTCTGACCCCTTTCTTTTTTATATACCATTTTTGACAGAAAAGGTGCCCCTTTCGCATCCCTTACATTGACAAAATATGGTACCGCTTTTGTATACCTTCCATTGGAACAGTACAGTCATAAGGTATGTGTATTCGAAATATTTTAATGAAGCCCTTTTAAATACCTAAATTGTGACAGATTTCCCTACCCTTTCATATACTTCAACTCCAGAAATCCCTACCCTTTCGTATACCTGGTGTGAAAAAGGTACCCATTTTGGGCAGAGCCTCCCCATATAGACCATTATAGGGAATCCCCCCCCCCCCCAGGAGCTTAGTAGCTGTAGCACAAGCAGTAGTATTACTCACAAGTGGCTGTAGCAGTGAAAATAGATGAGTAGCAGTTAGAGAAGCAATAATAGCAGTTGCAATCTTTATTGTTTTTGTTGCTGTTTTTACAATAAAAAAAAAGAAATGAGAGAATAAAAACGTTTAATTATTAGGGTACCTTTATTCTACTAAACAATTTTAATCCAATAAATTTTTCAATAAATAACAAAATAAAGCTAGCGTGTCAATAAGCTCCTTATGGAGGTATTGGTCACAGAACATAGGCTCCGTGAGCGGCCACTGTTTCAGTAAATGAGCCCACGATGCCTCAGACCCATGTGAGCGGGGAAATTGGAGCCTAGCAAAATGGATGAAAATCCTTTGATCACAAGGACACAACCCACCTTTTCTGAGCCAGCAAGAATGAGCACCCCTCATGAACCCATATTTTTATGAAAACTGCTGATCAGTGAATGTGGTCAAGGTCGTTCCTATCTAAGGTCTTCCAAAATGGATGTGGGGAGAAAAAAATCTGTGAGCACCAGACTTCTCTTGGCTCACCAACATTTTCACCCTTATTGCTCTCAACACTCACTCAATAGGCCATTCTGGAGTTGCGCTGGAAACTGGGGTTAGTTTCAAATTTGAACCAATTGATAAATTGACACCATTGCATGAAAGAAACCGTTGAGGTTGGCCATTTGACCAAGTTTGATGATTTTATATTCAAAAGAGACCAAGTTATGGACTTTAAAACAGTTCAAAATCCATATAAACGTCTCTAATTTTGAGACCGTTCCCCAAAACCATATAAACGCTTACATTTTTTTGTGATTTGTCTGACATTTGCAAACATGGGCAAACAAAATTATTTTCACCTCAGTTACTTCCAAACAGTAGGAACATGAAGGAATTTTACAGTTGTCACAAAACTGAAAAAATATTTCTAAGAGTTTATATGGTTTGGGGGACGCATACTCAAAATTAGAGACATTTGGATTTTGAACTATGCCTTAAAGTCCATAACTTGGTCTCTGCTCAACCTAAAACCATCAAACTTGGACAAATTCCCAATCTCAACATTATCTTTCATGTGATGGTGTCAATTTATTGGTTACTTAAAATTTCAAACTCACCCCAGTTCCTTGCACAACTCCGAAATGGCCAATACCCCACCAAGCAGCCTACTTACAGGCTATTTAATGCAGTTCAATTCAAATTCTGTCTCAATGAAGGTGCAAAATGCTTAATATGTTTTCTTTCATGCCAGATAAAAAAAAATTATTATACTCAAAAGGCCTAATTTTGGCAGAAAATATTCTCCGGAAGTGACAAAAACGAATTATACGATACTTTGTTTCTTTCATTTTAATTCTTGAATAAAATGCTCAATAAGTTTTATAATTTTTAAAAGACTTAATTTGCTTGCTGTTCATTGGCTAGTCGGATAGCGGCATCGTGCAGATCCAATAAAGTCTGCGGCAGGTCAAGCTCAGGTGAATCTGGTCGTTCATAGGGGTGAACCGTTGACCCTCCTCTCTGCTGGAAACTTCTGATTGGCCCACCACCATCATGTCTTCTGTTCTGCATCTCACTGCTGTTGTCACTTAATCCATACTGTTGAAGGAGCTCCTGGAAATGTTGTTCTTCAAGTTGGTCTCCTGAATTAGAACAAGGAGACCCTGCTCCGGATGCTTCTAGAGACCCCTCGGAAGTTCCAGGAGATTCAGCACTTTCCATAGGTGACTCTGTTCCAGGCAAGTCCCCACCCTCTGTACCCTCCAGCTCATTCATTAGCTGTGAGAGATGAAGGCTTTCAAAGCGAACAGTTTGTAGTCGACAAATTCCATCGTCACATTCTTTGTACCTGTGACAGGAGACACATATTAACATGAGAGCATTCTAATGACAGCAATCGTGCAGTATGATATATTTCTACAACCAGCTCTGGAAATGAAATAGGGGCTCACAAAAATGGGGACAAGCAATATTTTATTGTTCAGTTTATTTTATTTCACTGAGCAATACTTTCCAGTGAAAATATTAATTATGCTGCACAAATCCAGTCCACTGTTAAGTCTAAGTCTGAAACTTACTTTATAAGCTATTTCCAGAAACTAAGCTATCTATAGACAACTGTCTCTTCCTGCAACAAACATTATTTTAAAGCACTTGTATTTTTTGGCATTAGGGTTTACGGCAAAAGGGATGACTTTTATCTGTGCAGTGTGTTTACTGCACTGTAGAAAGATGACCTGATGTTTCAAGTCTCCATGGGGAAGGAGGATATCAACAGTTATGCCCAGGGCTTGAGGGGCTGTTCATTATGCTGTAAAGGGTCACAGTGATTAATTTCAGTACATGTATGTATGAAGGTATAAAATGGAATCCACTGAGTAACAGTTTTGACAAAAATTAATGTATGTACTGCATTTAACTTTGTTAAACCAATCTATAGCCAGTGGACAAGAGAACTATTGAAAAACACAAGTAGCTAGAATAACAACCAGCATCAACAGTTCAAAAAATTAATATTTTATGTGTTCAGAGACTTTCATTTGAGCTCTGATTGGAGGAACTAATGGGGTATGCATTAGAAATTTTTATTATATCTCTCACTTAGTACACATGCTGTGATTGGTCAATTTTGCTGGCCATATTCTACAGTATGGCCTGCTTGACTTTGACTAGTTTTCTTTCCCATGCACCGGATTAACATCAGAGATATAACAAAATCTTAATACCGGTAACCTCGTTTTCTTGGCCTGTACTTAACAATTATTCACCGTAGTGGAGGTGAATAGTGGTGGAAATATCCACCACTTTCACCGACACTGAGGTGAATAATTGTTTTAGTATATACATGTACCACACAAGCAATCAGTGCACGCGAAAAGCACTATTCACTTGTGTGGTATATACTAAAGTAAGTTACAGATCCTTGTTTTTTCCCATTAATTTATGGCCTGCACGCTTCTGCTTGGGCCATAAATCAACAGGAAAAAACTTGGTCTGTAACTTACAGTACGCACCTTGAACTCGTTTAGTAAAAGATATACATATATGTAAGCAATGCGACAAACAAGTCGAGATCATAGTTAAGAAATATAGCTGAACTTTGTTTCATTTCATTTGTATCAAAGATTATATCACATCATTTAGTTTACTTTCAATAAAGTTCACATATAGTACTTTATTCCCAAGAAAAGCCAGCCAACCTGAAACGTGGATGACCTGCAGGCCAACTGAACCTATGTTTCTTCTTCAGATGGTTCGTCAAGCCTGAGCCTCGTGTGTATCGCTGCCCACAGACATGGCACTCATAACGATATAAGTCAAGACCCTGCAAAATGTGTGAGTACCATTGTGTGACATTGCATTATACATTATTTTTTTATCAGTGGGCATGAAATAAAATGCATCAAAAATGCCTTTAAAAAATGACAGTTGACCATGGGTGGGATCTTGTATTACCCTGCCTCATGTTCACTTCAACGCAAGCACATAGTCATTTCTACGTGTGGCCTCTAACTTGAGCTAGCAAGAAAAACCTTCAGTTTGAATTATGAACTGTATTGCCTGACTTCTCATAAGGAATGCAAATCAATCAGGAACTATACTACCTTACACTAGTTGACTGTTAATAAAAAAAACTGTTTAATTTATGGCCTCTGTTACCCAGGGTAGAACTCAGTTTGTCTTTTTGAATTATGCAGCCAAATAGCTCATCACCTTTCCACTGGCCTGATGATTTAAGTGTTTCCAAAGCTGAAACATTCCCTCACACTACATGTCAGCAAAGACCTCTAACCTGGTGATCAACTTTCTGATGTCTTTTCACTGTTTGCATTGACCTTGCAGAGAAGTTACAGCCCTCCACATCACAGTGATATGCCAAAACTGCATTGTGGAATTCCCGATGCCGCGTCAGATCTGAAGGCATTTTGCAGCTAAACCATAAAAAATAAAAATATATAAATAAATAACTGCTGGATCAGAAAAGGAAAACAGTGATTCACTGATTTGAAGTCAATTAGACAAAAGGCAAAATTTCCACGTTCATGTCAGCCTCTTCTAAGCGAGTCCTCGTGAAAATTTTTCATCCGACAGGGCTGTCATAAAGGAACAGGGGTGGGGGATTTTCCCCGGCCAATTCAAATAATTATGGAGTAGATCCCCAGCTACTTTCATAGAATAACAGCATATTGACCATATGACAACAGCTGGATTCCCTGGCTATGTTTCCCAAATCCCTGCATATAACAAAAATAATATCAGTGACAGCCTTGATCCGATATTAGTACTTTTATTTTTACATGACTGGTAACTCATTGTCATAACAAAGATTGTGCACCTAGTCTCACTTTGATAACGAGGCTCAAAGCAACCAGGAAATGTCCTCCTGGTATGAGCTCAGATGCAATAATGTATTTGTATTATCATGTGATCTACAACAAAACAGTCATGCATAAACTCGCATTAATTTGCAACGAATGTTATGGCCGTGATACAATGGTAATGATAAGTGTGTTGGATCCACCTCAGATCTTAACCTAATCTCTGCTGCTGTGTTGTTTCTTTAGTCTGGGAATTCATGGCAACAGAATATATACTACTGGGGGAGCCCTGTGATTGACTAGCATTCTATCCAGGAACAGGGAGTAGTCCCAATTGAACATACATGTAATATTATGGCAAGCAGCAGGAATAGAAAAGTTTTTGAAAGGCACTTACGTGTAACTGCACACATCACATTTGAATGGTCTTTCTTCTGAATGCCTGAACTTGACATGCTGTTTCAGAGCGGAGGCATTAGGACAGGTCATGTCACAAAACTGACATTTCACGTTATTTACTGCAACAGAAAATTAGTAAATGTAAAGATTATAGTGTTGATAGTAGAGATCCATTTATCGACAATTATCTGACAATTCAGTTAGTTGTTCAGGATACAGTTCCTTTAATATTACACATACCATGATGTCTCATATGATCACGCAGTATACGCTCTGAACCACAGTGCTTTAGACAATGGGAACACTGAAAACTCTCATCTACAGGAGAAAAAGCAAAAAATGATCAAACTGAAATTTCTGAGATACAAGGTTTACTTAGCTTGAATTATGTCGATGATATCAACATGACCCATTTAGTACTGATGTTTTCGTCCTCCATACTGTATATTTGATTTGCTACTGCACTGTTCAAAGGCTTTGTTACAAGCAATGTAAATTTTTCTCTCCCTTACAGTAGTGATCAGTTTTTAATTCTGTAGCCTTGGCAACTTGAGCCAAAGTAATTTGAATCACAGAATGATCAAACTCTTTCTCAGAATGATTTGTTGGTTATTTTAACTTTAGGTGAAATAAAAAATTACTTACGCCCAGAAGAGTTTTGTCGAACTAAGTGGTCTACTAGCTTTGTTCTGCTTGCGAACATTCCACCACAGGTCTTGCATGCAAAAATCTTCTCTTTGGTATGACTTCGGCAATGTTCCTTCAGTTTATAATGATTTGAAGCCGTGAAACTGCACCCTATGCAGTGAAAATACACAGTTAAGAATGAAAGTCCCAAGGTGGGGGAGGGGGTACTAAAACAAATTTAATACAGGGAGCCCCCGCCCCGTTGACAAATAATGGAACCCCTTTTGTACGGTCATAAGATGTGTTTGAAATGTTTCAATGAAAGGCCCTTTTAAATACCTAAATGACAGATTTCCCTACCCTTTCATATACTTTGACTTGTGAAATCCCTACCCTTTCATATACCTGAAGTGTAAAAGAGGTACCCCTTTTTGGGCAGAGCCCCCCCCCCCCCCCTTATAGGCCATTATAGGGAGTACCCCCCTCCCCCAGTAGTCAGGTTTTCACTGTGAAAACAGCTGCGATAAAGATCAGTACTCACTGTGTAACAGAGAAAAATGGCCAAAATATCACTTCCGATTCATAGTTTTCATAAAACCCTTCAATTAATGTTTGACGATTTCGCCGCCTTGGCCAACAATTCTCACTTGAGAGGGAAAAACATCAACCAATAATAATTGAAAACACATAACATTGACATTTCAGAGATAAAACGTAAAAATCGTCCTGTGGACTCACTTCATCTGGTGTTTGGTCAAACATTGTGTCCAATTAGTCACCAAAACTTGCGTTTAGCAAACATGACATTGGACGAAAATGTTTGATCGTTTAGCAGAGCCATACTTCTATGCTACTTTATTAACTGATAAATTCCTGTTGAGGTGTGAAAATAATGAATTGAATGCCTTTTTTCCACCCTGTGGATCTGACACTAAAAAAACATTATCTGATATATCAATTTGTTCATTACATGAAATGTTGGATGAAAATGTTTGATCTAGATCAAACACAGAAAACCATTCCAATGCAAAGTTGCAAGAAGTGGCTATGTCATAGTTCAATTTTATCTTTGGTTCAATTTTTAGTTTTCTTTGTTTTGTACTCATGATCATACTCATGATCATAAAATAAAAATTGAACCAAGGATAAAATTGAAAAACAACTGCTAAACGGTCAAACATGTTCTTCCAACACAACGTTGAACAAAAATGTTTCATCGAAGTTGGCATCATTTCATAGGAACCAGGAAGGGGGGCGGCCATCCTAACTCACCTTCCCATTGGCAAGTCACAGTATATTTTCTCCTTCCATCATCTCTTACTTCCAACAAAGATTTATCCACAGCCAAAGCATGACTGTCTACATGCCGGTAAAACAGCGTCGGGCAATTAAACTCTACACTACATTCCTTCCACTCGCAAAGGAAAGGTTCTGAATTTTCGGGAATTAAATTTCTGCTCTGGTTGTCTAAAGTGCACGGGGATAAGTTCATTTCTTGCTGCTTTTTGAAACCTTCCAGCTTTATTCTGGTATGAAAAGCATGGAAGAAAACGTGGCGAATGAGATCGCCGGCGTCTATAGGCGAATCCCAACCGCACTGTCTCCAACTACAAGCGAAATTATCGGGAATGGTGTCTTCGGAAAAACCTCGCCGATACTGAGGCAAAACTTCTCGCAGATGGCTCTCAACGTGCTCTCTAAATTCATGAAATTCTGTAGAAGGACACTTTTCCTCGCATGAACCCCACTCACATTCAAGAAGCTCCATTTCAGCTCAAAAACAATGTGACTCAGTGAAATAAAACCTCGCGGAATAACAAAATCAAGACCGAAATCAAAACCCGCGAAAAGACCGCCATGTTATTTGTGAGCCCCCGATGACACAAACCAGCATTAGGCTTGGTAGCCAGGCCCATTCTCGTAACCAGAGTCCTCGGGCTGTTTGGTCAGCGGGTGGACGCGTAACCGCTGGCCAAAGAGCCTGAGGACTGTGGGTACGAGATTGTTACGGATGTGGATTGGACTGTGATGTCGTTTGGTGCAGATTGTTACCTTGATTACGAGCGAAGTGGCTTCACAGGACAAATCAAGCAAACGTATCCTACATTTAAATGATGATTTTTGTTTTATTATCAGGGCAGTTCGTGCAAGCAACCACTATCGAGCTTCCACACGTCCTGACACGTGAATCATCAAATCTTTGCACAGAATGCCAGTCACGTGATCATGTCAATCAAATGTAACAAGATTGTCAGTGGCTCATAATCTCACAAGAGCTTGGCTTAAAATGCACTAATCTGCCACTCTGTCAATTTTTACTATTGGGTAAGATTTTCTGCAAAGGCTCAAAAAGTGTTGCCATCCATCATCCATCAGGGCCAGGGAAAGGAGTGGGGTGGATTTTTTCTGGCATAACCCATTGCTTGGTATCATGGGGTGGCATTTTTTGTCTCAATTTGTTGAATATTATTTGCAGTTTGCAAAGTTGATGAATTCAACTGAATAATACTCACTGGGTGATTCATAATATTCACAGGTTCACTGAATGGCATACTACCTCAACACCAGCTGACTGACTGACTGATTTTAAGTGTTAACATCTGTAAAGAGATTCAAGAGCTGACTTTTGGAGCATTAACCCTTCATCCGAACAAATACAAATTTGCTCTCTATGAGATGTCAGCTTTTTAATTTCTTCATCATGGTGTCTAATTTACCCTATTAACTTGGCAGATAATGTGATAAAATGTATTACTTCCCAACAAATGCAGCAGTTACTTTAGAAACTAACTAGTTTTATCCATTTGACTGATCGCCTGACTTACTAGCCAATCAGGACTGGCTCACTGCCTATCTGACTTAGTGTTGAGAACTTTACCAGCTCACTCACTTAACTCATTATAGATGGCAGGATTTTATTGTTACTGAAATTGATCGAAAAGGAAAACTTGTCGAGTTGATCCCTGGTGACATCTCTTCTGCAAATGAAGAAGAACGACGTAATTCAATAAATGGTAATAAAAGGTCTGATGAGGAATTAAAGAACAATGAGGGAAAGCTAAATGGAAAGAATGTGGAATGTGGAACATTTTTAGCACAGGTACTTCTTCAAAGATGTGCATGGTGATTAATGTAGTTAAATGCAATTTGACTAAGTTAACAAAGAGAAGCCACTGTTTGTCCAGCAGGCAGGCAGGCAAGCGGTAGCACATCCGCAGAGCACATGGTTGGAGCTACATGAAGTGTGTTCGTCGGTGCTATGTAGCATGGACGATTTTTGTGGGCCCCGTCTCACAACTCTTCATAATTGGTTCTGTGGGACGTAAAAGAACCCACACGCTGTTCAAAAAGAGTAGGGGACATAGTTCGCGGTGTGGTGGTCTATCTCTCATCTGATGGTTAAATGCTTGGAGATATTAGCTTGGAGATATTGGCCTTTGTTCCTGTGTATGGTAATGTATGATAATGAGTACAAAACAAAGGAAAATAAAAATTGAACCAAGGATAAAATTGAACCCCAACAGATGCCCCTGGACATTCCAAGCACCCATCGTCCATCGACAGCCGAATGCAGTTGTTAACAGAGCTTATAAGTGTTAGGTCCATGGTTAGGATTTGCTTGAGAATAAATTATTAAGTCTTGGGTCATAGCAAGAGTTAGGAGGAATGCTTCATGAAGGTTAGCCTTAGGATTAAGTTTTGGGTTATTAGTGATGGCGTACCGTAAAAAGAAAAACATAAGGTTATTTTTTGGCAGTTAAAGACTCAAAGTTGCTTGAAAATTCTCATCCCAGATTACAACAACAATACTTTATTTCACTCCATAATTACTACAAGATAAAAAAATAAGTAATGGTAATAGGACTGAGTGGAGTACATTTCAGGGAGTAGTCGGGCGAGTGATTTCAAATTGGCCAAGCGCGTAGCGTGAGGCTGATTTGAAATTACAAGTACAATTACCCCTGTATTGTACGACACGAAGTCCAATTACCAATTAATTGTGTCAATAACAAAATACGAGAAACTCTAGAGGTCAACTTTCTAAACTGTAAAATTACTGTACAAAATAACCAACGGAAATTGTTGCTATTTTACAAAGTGCGAAGATTGACAACTGACACGACATGGCAGCTA